>JAQFVV010000331.1:316986-481986 GCA_028023455.1 Epiperipatus broadwayi | reverse complement strand
TCTATCTATCTATCTATCTATCTATCTATCTATCTATCTATCTATCTATCTATCTATCTATCTATCTATCTATCTATCTATCTATCTATCTATCTATCTATTAAGCTATCAATATGTCTGTCTGTCTACCTACAATTGTTTCTATCTACATATCTAATAATAAATAATTTTGATTTTTAATACGTTTACTTTCTGTATACAAGATTTCTAAAAAAAATTAAATGTATTCTATTAAAAAAAGGTTAATAATTATTTAAAAAACAAATATTGCAATTAAATATTTGCTAAAAATTGAGCACATAGAAGTAAATTTATTTCATGTTCATCAAGTAAACTAAAAATTTTATTTTGGAATATTGTTTTGAATAATCTATTTTTAATTGACTTTGTTGCATGAAAATGAATAATGACATCATTTGCATAAATTTGTCTAATGTCTGGTCAAATTTTAAAATATAAAAATGATGTTTATAATTTTAGAAAATAATATAAAGGCCTTAGTACATAAAATAAAAAGTGAAATCCTTTTTACACAAAGAAACTTATTAAAATATTATACTATTTGAAATTTATGACAATAAATAAGCAAGAACAGGGCTTTTGCTAAATATCAGAACGAATAATATTAACTAATTATTAAAGTTGGTACAGATGTTCTATTTAAATAATCATAGGAGATGGAATGATGTAATGAAAATGTTAGTAAAATAATTCATGAATTCATAAAAGTATCATACTTTTATATTCAAAGAATTGATACGCATCTGATTGTATTATGATATATTATTATTTAGTCAAATGAAGTGTGATGAACTAAAAATTTTAAATTATTTTTTTGTTGAGAAAAAATATCATTTATCAAATAAAATAAAACTACAATTTTTAGTTTTTTACTTTGGCACTTGAATATTACGCAATATTTTAAGCAACAGATCATATGATAATTATTATTAGGCAAATATCAAAGACTAAATGGATTATTATAGCATTATTGTAGCATAGATATTTAAATCTATTAATGTTCTTATATATAATTTTGTTCAGGCAAAGTAATATATTAATCACATTGCATAATACAATTTTGATTTTACTACAATCATTATTAAATCATGTTATTGTTTTTGTTACATGCATAGAAAAAAAATATAAAATATATTTGTTTACTCCACTAACAAGGTAATATGTATTTGTGTTTGTATGTGTGTAAAAGATAAAAGAAACTTTAAATAATTCCTATATAGCAAAAATACATCAGTAGTTTCCAAATAGAAATGATGAAGAAAAAAGGATTAGTCATTAAATTATTTAATTGCTGAATGGTGTGATTTTAATATTTCTTCTTTATTTTAGTAATAGTTAAAAATAGCTAGATGTTTATTTACAAACAATTATTAAATAAATATTTGGGGTCACTAGGTATGTTTATATTTGACAAAAATCCCATGTTTGTTTATAACCTAATTTTTTTTTTTTTTTTGTATTTGGTCCATATTAAACTATAGATTTTGGATATTTTATGTGAATGCACTATACCAGAGGTGGCCAACTTTTGTGTTTCTAAGATCTACTTTTTATTTTTAAAATGTTTTGTGATTGACTTGTTGTCATAGACATAGTCTAAATGGAGAAAGCGATGAAATACATACCATTTTTATATATTTACCTAGTAAAAATAACAATTATTTAACGGGCCAAAAAACTCATGTTGGGGGAAATAAAGCAACATGAGTAATTATTAACAATATTTATTAATTCAAATTAGCTACATCAAATCAAAATTAAAAATATTATTTTCAATAATGATACGACTTAGTGGACTTCACCTATTTAGAATTGAAAAAAAAAACATTAGAACAAAAACAAAAATAACAAAAAAACTTGAAAATCTTGACTTAATTTGTTTCACTCGTTACCTAACAGCTATTGCCAGATTGGCCTCACAATCGACCAAAAATGGCTTTGCGATCGACCGGTGGATCACAATCGACTTGTTGAACACCCCTACACTATACCAAAGAATGATTCTGATACTATATATGTAAATTTAAAAGATTTTAATCAATTTTAGGGCATATTAAAGTTTATAATATAGTTCAAAATTTAGAAATTCTAGAATAAATTGTGTTAAGACAGTAAATAGTACCAAACTATTACTGATGCTCTTCAGATAAAATAATTTGGTCAAAATATTCTATAGATTAATCAAACTATGTATATAAAAAATAATTTTATTGTTTTTTTTATTTTTTATCGTTTTATTTATTTATTTTTTAATGAATAAAGTTAAATTCCATATATTGCTATATTTTTAAAAATTGACATTTAAAAAAGCCTTGTTTCATCTGCTAACTTTGATTAATACAGTCTGAAACATCACATGACATGTTTATTTTCAATGAAGTAAATCCTGGGTATTATTAATGATTTCTTTCCATTTCTTTGTTTACATTCTCAGTTTGATGAATATTAAAATATAATATAATTTTTTTGTATTAGAATCATAAATACTTTTATAAAACATAAATGAATGCAAAAAATTTGGACGTAAATCATTGGAGCTCTAATTATTTGAATATTTTTTATATAATAGTTTAAACTAGTGTGTCTTAAAAAATATTAAATTATATTTTTAATCATTCTTTATCGGTGTGCTCTAATTTTTAGTAGTAAAGTGACTTTTAGTATTTCTAATTGTATTTCTTTTGAATACATTTTTAATGGTAAGGAAACAAAAAATAGTCAGTTAACTCACTGTTGGATAAGTTTCAACATGATGGTGATTATTTTTCTTCTATCACAAATCTTTTTTAAGAAGATTAGTTATTGTATCAAGAGTTTAAAATATATGACATTTTATTGTATACCTTGCAGAGTATTCTAAAAGAAAACTCATTATTTCAATAGTCACTATTTCTTCTAAGAAAGTGTGAATTAAGTTCTAAAAGTACAAATACTTTTAAAGTGAATACTTTAAGTTATATGATAGGATAAGTTTCAAAGATAACTATTTAGAAAAAATATATATATAAATTTATAACTAAGAATTTATTTTCCATACATTAAAAAAATAAAATTTATAATATAATGTTTTTTAACTGCTTTATTAAGCTTGTAATTATGTTAAACTGTCATTTGCTTTTTAGGGTATGTTGTGCATTTATTAAAAAAAGAAAATTAAATATGTAGTTTTAAAGTTAATTATTTTTAAATATTACTCAAAAATTATTTCCTCTCCTATTTGTATTTATTATTGTTGTATCCCCATTCTAATCTCAAACATTAAACATATTAATTTTTAAACTACCAAATTATACATTGTATAAGGAATATAGAAAAAAAAATGTTTAATGATTGATGCTTTTTTAGAATTGTAAATGTAAATTCACAGTCACAAGATAGACTTCTGTAGACAAGCATCAGGCTTTTATTGTGTCAAAACTAGCATCAATATTTAAAATACTTTAATATTTTGGGAAAATACAAATCTATAAAGCAACATGTTTAATTAATGATCACCTAACAACAAAAATGTCATAAATTGCTAGAAATATTTCAAGAGCAACTTGAAAACTTAGTCTTTTTACTGCTAAATGTTACTCAAGAAAAGTATATTCTTTCTCAGAATATTTCTTTCATCAGTTATTTTCATATCTTTATAAAGATTTATAAATAAAAAGCAGCATAAAAAAAGTGATCAAATAACTTTTACGTGTATTCTATGATTACAATAAGAATACAAGGACAAAATAAATATTTTCTTCATGGGAAAAATTAAATTAGTTATTGCTTCAGCATTTGACAAGAAAAAGCCCATTTGAAACCTTAGTTTAGTCTGTTGTATAATCTTTCAGTGAAAAAATTTTGGTAATCCTTTTTTATTATTTTAAAGGGTAATAATTATTACTTGTAAAGATTTGATTATGTATTACAAATATTATTCATTTTATTATTCTCATAATATCACAATTTTATCTTGAAACAAAAATGACTTCAAAGAACTTGAAGTTAAAAGTTAAGGAATGATATTATGAATAAATATGAAAAATAAAAAAAACATGTATGATATTAGAGGCCGCAGATGTCTTCAAAATAGATTTTAAAAAAAGATTGAATGATTTTTTATCCTTGCTATTCTACAATGAATCCCAGAACCCAAATTATTTACAGTGGATTAACACAGGGCAGAATTTTAATTAAAGACATTCAGAATGTATTTTTAGATATAGAAATATATCTTTAAAAATGAAAATGAAAATCTTTAAACTATAATATTACATATTTTTACAAAGGTTTGTGATGATGGTATTTCAGTTATATTTATATATTGGATTATTTCCATCATGTAATATAAGTATTGAATGTCTTTAGAGAAATTTATTTAAATATTTCAAATACATTCAATTGTTAGTAATAAGACACAGTTATAACAACAGCAATACATACCACTTTTTATTCACCTATAATTTGGATTTCTTATATTGATGATAATTTGTTGTATTGCAACATGGTAGAGCACTATTATAAGCATTCTGGAAACACATCAACAACATTTTCTCTTCAATTAAATTCACAACAGAATCAGAACAAGAACAAACAATGTCATTCTTAAACGTTCTTGTGACAAGACTCCTCATGGCAAAATCAAGACTACAATTTACAGAAAACCTATATATACAGGAAAATACTTAGCATATATATGGAATAACACCAGAAAGACAAAACAGGATGTTATACTATCACTAACAAATAGAGAAAAATAAGTTTGTTCAGAAACCAGCAATTTAAAAACAAAATCTATTTAAAACTTATATAAAAATGGTTATCCATCTGCTGTTATTAAGAAAACCTTAAATAGACAACAAAAAGAAACATCAAATGAAAAATCAATTATTGGTATATAGTATATCGATCCATACCAAAATAGACAAATTAAGGAAAATTTACATACAGTATAAAATCAGAACAGCTTTCCATAGCCGTACAACACTATGAGAAATTCTAACATCTACAAATCTTAAAGTTGAAATGCTAAAAACAAAAACTGCATCTATTTGGAAGAATGTATATTGGTAAAACCAGTCACCCATTGAAAAATGATTGCAAGAACACAAAATCATGAATAGAAGCGAAAAAACAAAGTATAAAAAGTAGCAACCATGTATGTACCAATGAACATATGTTCGATTGAGAAAATACAAAAAATATTAAATAGAGAAGAAAAGATACATAGAAGAAAATTTAAAGAAGGTGCTCATATGACAATGATGAAAAACACCATAAGTCAACATAAGGTGACTATATGTAATGAATAGAATGCATTAATCAACTTTGTTTTTAGGAGAAAGTTTGAAAAATCAGGAGAAACTTCATAGATAAGTGTATAAAATTTCTATTGACTAGTGTTTTTAGCAGGATGGCTTAACTGATTATAATGTTACCTTAAAACTCAATTATTCAGGAATCTAAGGGTTCAGGTTTGTTTCTCTGAATAGTACTGTCACTGGTCAGGTGAGTAATACCTTAAAGAAGAGAAGAAAATAATACCTCATGAAACATTATACATATACTAACTTTTATATTATTACTAACAGTTGAATTTATTTGGAATGTTTAAATAAATGTTATTTTTTTTAAAAAAATACTTATGTTAGATGATGGAAATAGTCCAATATATAAATAAAACTGTAATATTATATGTAGATGTGAAAGGTACATGTTAAAACAAATATATAGACTTTTAAGAATTCTAAGAACTGTAAAATAAATGAATAAGATAATTGATCTGACTTTACCTGAAAATTCATTTAAAGCAAAAATTAACACTTTAAATTATCCCTGATTTAGTCATATTATGTTTTTTATATAATCTTTATAAAAAGAATATAATTTATGAAAAAGTTAACATTGTAAGAAGTAGAAGTTGATAGGCAATGAAGTGGATGGATTCCATCATTCTAATAATGAATGAAACTTTAAAGAGTCTAAAAAGCCAAATGAATAATAGATCATTCTAGAGCAAGTTTACTTAAATTAACATTCATATCAATATTGAACTGATTTTTCATAATAATTGATGATATAAAAGATGTCTGTATAAATATATGAATGGAAAAATGGATAGATAGATAAGTTAATAGGAAGATAAATAGAAAAGCCCATTGTTAATTACTCTCAGTATCAGTTTATTATATTTCTTACTACTTTTCTGTTAATGTACTAATCACATCCATCTTATATATAAGCAAAAAAACTCAACTGCATACATTTAGACTATTCTATTATCATAATTGTTAGTGCATATGCTTACCACAATCATGTTTAAGAATTTAAATCTGAACAAAATTTAAAATTTACTGGAAAGATTTAAGAATTTTGACCCAAGTCTAGATTTTTTAGATACCTTTCTCTCTATGTATAGCCCTAATAATCATTCAGCTATATATCAAAATATTGGTAAATATAGGATATGTGGCACTATTTAGGCTGAGTTAAAAATCAGGTTTCACCAAATAGTGAAAATTTCCAAAGTCTGAGTTCCTTTTTTTTTATTATAATGTAATAAGACAACTTTGTTAGATGTTCAATAAATATTTTCAGAGGTGGAAAATACATCATTTTATATATTTTTAAAAGTATTTTACAATTTGGACTGCCAAAAAAGTTTTGTTTTCTTTCTAATTTACTTTGCAGTATTTTTGTAATATTTGTAATATTGACTTAAAATAATATTTTATTCCAGAAGAGAATTAATGTTTGTTTATTATGACTATACATGCCATGATACAACTGCATACATCATATACTGTTTCTAAAGTCTGTGGTGAATGACATCTTAAGATACCAATCTTTTTTGAATTATTTTTCAATACTAGACCTAAAAATAATTGTTCATTATATTATCAGTCACATTCTACATATTAAAGTTACACCTTTTAAAAAGACCTTCAAAATATCATTAGATCTTTATTTCCCATAATATCGTTGTCGAAATTCGCCTATATGTTTTTTTGTATAATCGCAATATTCATGAATTATTTTAAACAAAGCTAGTTTATACTTTTTATTTTACTTTATTAGTTATTCTTTAATTTATATAAGTCATTTACTTATAGTAAAGTAAACTCTTATTTTTTTTAAAAAAAAAGTTCTTTGAAATTTAAAGAAAAATATTAAACTCTATGTTGAGTAGCTTATTTTCTGCTCTTTCTAGCAATGATTTCTGATAACCATTCATCCTAATTATAGTTAATAACTTAGCTAAATGATTCATGGCCATTTCTTCATTAAACCGTTTGCTAAAGAAAGAAAAATGATGTTGTGTCTTTTAAAGAAATAACCCTTGTCCAGTACATCTCTTTAAGGTAAAACTATAATGAGAACTGATGATGTTCTTTAGATGTCCAAGAGCTGTGACATTTTATTTTTATTTAATGGAAGTTCAGGTAAATCAAAATAACTATAAATAGCTAACTACTATCATATAAAAGCAGTAAATATTTTGGTATTTTAATAAAAGTTTAAGAAATAAGTCATTTTTAACATACAATATTTAATAAATATTGATTTAAAAAATTAGTTTAATTATGCTAATACTATTTAAAAGTTTATAATAACCATTTCATCTTCTTATTGTTGCGATAATAATAAAATATGATTACTTCCTTAGGAATTTATGTGATGTATTAATGCCCATGGAATAATTAAACATATCTGATTTTTTTAAATTTTATTTTATTCAGCTTAGATTTGATCCCAAAACTGTCAATTGCTAGTTTGCATTTTATTATTGCACTAATCCACACACAAATGATTGTCCTAACTATAGCACAGATCTAGATACCTGCAACCTAACCACATATTTATATAATTTGGAATCATGCTATAATTAATTTTAGCATTTATTACTGTTTGCTCATTGGTTTAGTAAATAAATATTGATTATCTATTAGGCACTACTTATAAATAATAATTATCAGTTTATTGATTTACTTTATGTATTTGTGGTTATATTTTTACGAATTTTAGTTTGATGTTGACACTTTTAGAGGAAGTAATGCATGTAGCTATGCCATGATAAACAAACAATTATATCTTTCTATTTCAAGAAGCCATAAATTTATAAAGAAAGGCTGCAGTTGATGACTGAGAGCTGAGAATAATAAATATGAAATTAATCTTTCTTGTTTAGATACTTTCTTATTTGGATATCTAAAACTGGAGTTCAATTATAAGTGAAATGATATTGCATGGATTGAAAAAAAAAAGTTAAATGCATCATTACAACAGTTTGTGAATATGTCAGATAAGGTAAAAAGAGGTGATTAGTTTGAAAAACAAAAATGTATTTTATTGCAAAGACACAATGATAAAAAGGGAGAAATGAAATGATATTTATTATAAATAAAAGATTTGATAACATAGAGATTATTAATAACAAGTACATATTAGCAAAATTTGTTATTTATTATAATAGAAGATATCAAATACAAAACATTCAGATTTTCCCTAATAAGTTTTTAATCTGATAAAAAAGAAATTATAACCAAAGCACTTAAACACTTCAAAGAATATATTTTTGATACATTAAATCACAATGGATAACTTTAAATATAAAACAAAATAATTGTAAAAAAAAATTGTACACTGAACTTTTTTTCACATAAATATTTTAACATAAAATGAACATGAAATAAGCATTATTGTACTTTTATTATATATATATATATATACCAACAATAGAAAATCATATATCATTGCTGTGCTAGCCAAAAAAAACAAAGTTTTATAAAAATTCTTTCAAAACCATAATTTTATTTATTATCAAATACATCTTCAAAGATATTCTTCTACATTTCATTTCAAAAACAATCATCATTAACATCAAAGGATGCTTTCGTGAATGCTAAAGGTGGGTTGGTTTTGAAGAGAATTATGAAAAGTCTATTTTATTTTTTAGATATGTAAGTTGTTTGTATCTTGTTGAATTTTACTTGAAAAGGTCTATTTATTAATAAATGAAACCATAGTTAAGAGGGAGTTTTAATAAAATTTTGTTATATGGCTATTATTGTAATGTTATAAGATTTTCTACTTTATTTAACAAAACTAGTATATAGTTAGACCATATTCACTATATATATTAAAATATTAATTTTAATGCCTGTATTCCTTCAAAATATATGTAAAATCCAATAATATTGTATTTAATATATATATTAAGTTGAATTTTACATTGTCTTTCTTATATACTTTCTCACTGAATTGAATATGTAAACAATCAATTTAATAGACAATTATATATTTTAATCATATATTTATTTTCATCTAATTGACATTCATTCAAAAATTAATCTTGTCAAGAAGTTATGTCAATTCAAAATGTTAGATGATTTATATATCATCTTAGCACACCATTTATTAACCAACTTCAGTCCAATAAAATGTTTTTATCTTTCCTAATTTTTGTTTAAGGTCCATTTTCCTCCCAACTTTATTGAGCCTTGTACTAAATTCATATGTTTTTCTTTACTTTCTTGTATATACAT
Organism: Epiperipatus broadwayi; assembly: GCA_028023455.1. Taxonomy (NCBI): domain Eukaryota; kingdom Metazoa; phylum Onychophora; class Udeonychophora; order Euonychophora; family Peripatidae; genus Epiperipatus; species Epiperipatus broadwayi. Next base: position 472,441 of record JAQFVV010000331.1, on the reverse strand, counting down.
TCTCTCATATACTTTCCTTTATTTATAATTTCCACAATATTTGATCACTTCAATACTTTTTCACATTTCACAATATGCCCTGTTTCTAAAAATTGAAAAAATAGTCATGACTTAATATTTTTCCTATTAAAAAAGTTAGTGAGATATGCAATAATGAAAAATGACATGAGTGATAAAATAGAAATAAATTATAAAATTATGTGGAAGGGATGTATGATGGTATACATAGATCAGTCAGTGAAAAAAAGTAAGATAGAAAGGGGGAAGAAGCATACAGAGCAATAAATAGGAGAGATTTTAAGTCAGGACCATTTAGCCATTTTTTAAGCAACAGGGCATGTTATGAACTGTGAAAAAAGTATTGAAGTGATCAAATATTGTAGAAATTATAAAGAAAGAAAAGTGTATTAGACAATGTATGTACAAGAAAATAAAGAGAAATGTATGAATTTAGGACAAGGCTCAATAATGTTGGGAAGAAAAAGGGCATTAAATGAAAATTGGAAAGTATACAATTATTTTTTAGAGTTGAGATTCGTCAATAGAGGGTGTGTTAAGATTATATGTAAATCACGTGATACTTTGAATTAACATAACATCTTTACAGGTTCGATTTCGAATGAAAGTCGATTAGATAAAAGTAAATATATGATAAAAATATATAGTTGTCTATTAATATGATTATGTTAACATATTCAATTCAGTGAGAATATATATATATATATATATATATCTATATATATATATATATATATATATATATATATATATATATATATATATATATATATATATATGTGTGTGTGTGTGTGTGTGTGTGTAATTTATAATTTTAAGAGACATAATTGTTAAAAACTAAATGAAAATTTCTGCTTATAGTTTTATTTGGAAAAAAATATAAAGTCAGATGGTATTAAGCCCATAAGCAATTAAAATAATAAACTATTAACACTTTTTTGTACTAAAATGGAAATCTCTTCTAAATGCTGATCTAGTTTTTATATAGAGATAAAGTGTTTCAATAAACATATATTAGTATAAAAATCAAAGTCTCACAGCCTTTCCTACTTCCTATAGTATAATAAAAACTTCCATCAGTAATTTAAATATTATAATTGAATAATTTTTCAAATAAAATTGATGAAAATGTATGTGGAAATTTCCATTTATAATTTTATTTTTTTTAAAAAAGGCAAAAAGAATTAACAGTTTACTATCTTAATTAATTAGAATTTTACTAACAACAGATTGTGATTTTTTAAATAAAATTATAAATGGAAATTTTTACATATTAAATATATATAGAAAAAATATTTTAATGTATATAAGTAATGTAATACAATGAATGGTAAATGACTAGTGACATGTAAGATGCACAAATTTAGAGAAATTAAAGATATTAAAAAAATAGTCTTAGTAGGTGATACTTTTAACTATCAGAAATACTCCAGTGAATTTAAGTTAAAACTTTTAAGTTAATTTAAAATTTTAATAGTTATAGAAAATATCTCAGACTTGAATGAGATCACTAAAAAAGCACCAGATAGTCTGCCAATAACAGTATTTTAAATAAGGGTGTCAAAAAGCAAGATTTTATCAAAAAACTTTAAATAAGACAATGTATGCATTAAAAGCAAAAATAATATAATTAAAACAGAGCCCCATTTTAATGAACACTTTAATGTTTGTAAATAGTATGGAAAATTACCATCAAATTTATTCTAGAAACTGTAAAAAAAAAGAGTCATAAGAGAAATAAAAAAAAATATTATTTTAGCAGTAAAAAAGGGTCAGAAATGAATCAGAAAATCATACAAAAATTGTGCATAATGAAGAAGAAAAAAAAATCAAATATTCAATAAATAAAGAGAAAAAAACATTTGAAATGCTATATGTTCTGAATAAAGAGTTGAAAAGTAATTAATTGTTTTCAAGAATACAAAGACTACAGAAAATATGAAAAATTTATAGAAATTGCAATGAAAAGAGGCAATTAAGTGGTGAAGTTATACATCAAATGTCTAAACAATAAAGATATTATAAATGACAGAAACTATAAAAGAATGTTAGTAGTGTTTTTAAAAATGTGAGAAAAAATATTAATTTTGGATTTATCAGATCTATATCATATATTTGCTTAAATCATTAGAAATCATTTACAGAAACTTTGTACTCAAGCCAAAAAAAGAACACACAAAATTTTATTTATATTTGCAATAAAATAGATGATAACCAAGTGTATTATAAAAACCAATAAGTATAAGTTGCAACTTTGCATTGAATTTCCAGATTATGAAACTATTAAATTATTTATGTACTTTTATTGTAATTAAAGCATTAAAAACCTATTAATATTAAAGAAGATTTTTTTCAAATTCTGAAGAATATTTTCAAAACTGGAAATGTAGTAATATATTACATAGCTTCACTAAGTTAATAACACTCTCTGTAGGTTAGTGCAGTAGTAGAATGTCAAAGTTAAAGATCCATGGAAAGCAGTTTGCTTCTATTACTTCCAATTTTCAAATTCATGTGATCTCATAAAGAGAATTAGTATAAGTTATGGATATGCAGATTGACTCCATTCAATATTTTACAACAATTTTACTGAAATTATTTTGCAGATGGAAATGATTAAGCATTATCACATGGTCACAATGATTTAATCATCTGCCTTCTGATATCTTAATATATATATATATATATATATATATATATATATATATATATATATATATATATATATATATATATATATATATATATATATATATATATATATATATATATATATATATATATATATATAAAATTTAATATACTTTTGATGATCTTATGTGTCAGTCCCATATGTTTAAATTATCTATTTTACTTACTTTATATATCAACAGCTGCATTTTAATCATTTTGAAAAACTTCATTGTATTTTTAATAACAAAGTGTTTATTAAGCCTTGAAAGATTGATGTTTTTTACAAATGTATATTAAATAATTAAAAAAATTAGATTTTTTTTTTTGTTTTAAATTTTGCAACACCTGTTATAAATTTTCTTTGCAAATCAATTATACTCCTATTAGCAATCTAAAATATATCTTTAAAATATTGCTACAAGGGGAAATAAAAACATGAATTTTAGATTTTTATTATATTTTAATAATTTATCCCTCTCTTATTATATATATTTCCCATGGTAGATAAACATATATATATATATATATATATATATATATCTATATATATATATATCCCATGGTATATATGCTTGATATAACAATATATATATATATATATATATATATATATTGTTACGAATTTTGATCAAGCAGAAATTAATTGTAATAGTTTTGAATAGTGTTTTATTGATTTTTGGACAGCAGTAATAATGACTTACATCTAATCCAAAACGATTTATTTAAGTCAAGCATTGGTGGCCTGGCGGTTAGTGCAGCTACCTTCAAAGCAGCTGGCCCGGGCTTGCTTCCTGATCAATGCTTTGACTTATTAAAAAAAACAGATTTATATGCTTATGAGTAATCAGTGGACACCAAAACAAGTTTTTTACATTATTTTCTAATTATTGGGTATTCTTAGAATGATAAACAATTTTGCACTTACATATCCAAAACTAGAATTTACTCATATTAACTATTCACCAAATGCATTGGAAAAGTTTCAAATGTCTATGGTCTTATACTTTATCTTTATAAATAAGTAATTATAGATTTTAATGATTATATTATCACTAACTTCTAAACTATTGACTTTTTTAACATAGAAATAATATTTGTTCAAATGTAATACATGTTGTTTCTAAATTTACATATATTTAGCATTTAACAGGAGTTGTCTATCCATTACTTATTATTACATGGATGATATTAGAAAAAATAATACAAGTTGCATTGTTGAGCTAAAATTACAGATTAAATGTAAACAAAGAAGTTTCATAAATTATTTATGGTAAGCAACATTTGAACATCTCTTTCAAAGAACTGGACAACCATGTTGTTGTGATAGTTGATTATATGCAATTTGAAGACATCAATTTCACAAAAAAATGCATTAACAATATTATTTTTCTATTTATTCTTTTATTATTCTGAGAAACTAATGTGAATTGTTCTTGTAATTTTTTCTCTTGATATTAGTAGTAAACTTTTTTTTGATTTTTTTACTGTTAAAACCTTTATTATAATTTAAATCTTGAACTATTATTTTTTTTATCTATCAACAATTTTGTAATTTAAACAATTGTAACATGTACATTTTGAGAAGATTGTAGTGACAGTCATTATTTTATGGTGCACCACATTATTCAGAACATTTTAGATAGAATTTAAAAAAGCAAGTATATATATATATATATATATATTATAACATTTTCCATTTTGCTAGGCCTCTACACGCTAATATAAATTGCGCGTGAGTTGATCAAGCTATGTCAAAAAAGAAGAAAGTTATATTTCTATTCTAAAAACATAGCTATATTTCCTGATCAACTTGGCCTATTAATTGTTGAGAATTGTGCTATTGATGAAATCAGCTTTTAATTTATTTAATCTGGTCACCATAATTCCTAAGAATTAGCTGAAATCGTCATATAACATCTCACAAATAAAAAAAAATACTTTTAAACTAATCGGTATTACATCAAACCGTAAAGAGAATTATTTTTTTAAGATTATTATTCCTGGGCTTATTCAAACATATTGGCAAAGGTAAATTACATTTTTAAATCTTATTAAACCACTCATAGATTTAATAATAAAAAATAATAACTATTATTAATAACGCACCAATGAAAATTGGTATTAGAAATATTTTTATTCTAATAGAAAAAAAATGTTAAATGAAAATATTAATCAAATAAAGTGGAGAAAACAAAATTCAGATGTAAATCAATTAATAAAAAAACAATTTTACAATTACAGCTCACTTCCAAATTTCTTCTAGAAAGTTACTAAAAAATGAATGTCTCTTGCACAAGAAATTTAATGTCTCTATCGGGATTGTTTAAACATACTTTTAGAAATTGTTTGAAAATGTTTAATTTGGTCACAATCAGGAGTAATGAAGCATTACTTAATGGTATGTTTTGTGAATTCAGTAGTAGATAACTATGCATAGTTTTTCGGGGTTGAATTGAGCTCACGGCCTTTGATTATTAGTTGATCTTGGTGCTGGTTCCATAGGCTAGTCGCGTAAGCTTCTCTGGTGTCCATCGGTAATGATGTCAGCTAAAGCTCCGGTCTACTCTCGTATAAATAACTTCTTCATCATAGAGTGGTCTGGATTCTCTAATCCAAAACCAAACAAAAGAATATCAGCTAAACCAAGATGTTTTTCAAACTGATCTCTGTCTTTTATACTCTCTAGAGGCCCAGTTTTCTGACTTCTGCACATATCTTTTGTTTGTCAAAATATCCGTTGATAATCTTATATATTCTTTACAAAATTTATGTTACAAAGTCTCTATTTTTTTTTATCAAGTTTTTCAGCCATGTTTAATTAGCTAAAATATTTTTCTTTTAGCTTATCTTTTTACTTGCTTTTGGAATTCTTTTGTTCTCTCTAATTCTACTTTTATTTCCAGTTAAATAAAAAAAAATACGAAAGAAAAATTTAACTTTCATTGTACATTATTTTTTAAAAAAAATTAGTCAAAAAAAAAAAATCTAAATTTACTTTTATTTTTCAGCTTTTACCAAATGCCAATATATTTGCAATGTATATAAATAAATGTTACAATACCACCAGTGCCAGGAGATGAGAATAAAATAGGGGTTTACACTAATTTTATTCTTAAGTTTTTTAAATTCATATTCGTGTTTTGTTTTTTTTTTGTAGTAGCGTGCTGATATATTCCGTAGACTCATTCAACAAGCGATGTTTGGCTTTAACACCCACTTTTAGGTCTAACACGGTGGGAATGGAAAATATTTAAACATTCATATGTGTTCTTTCTGCTTAAGTGTAATAGTAATGATAAGAAGCCCAAGTTATAAGCACTAATGAGCATTGCTCATCGTTTTGAGACTTACAGGCTCACGGCAACTTGGTCCGCCTTCCTCTTTATTGGGATCCCTGCTAGAAATAGTCTGATGGGCATATAAAGGAAGTCTTATGTTAATATACTGTGTACTAGGACTCGGGGCTATGTTTTTCCCCTCTTCAGTAACTGCCTACCCAGTCAAATACTTGTGATTTATGTCTACATCAGCCATGATCGTGTTTTATTTTAGACATATCAAAAAAAATATACATACATTTTTTTTCTTTCTGGAAGTCATATTAAAAAAATAATTTTTTTATATTTCAATAGTCAGGGTTTAATTAGTTCGTTAGTTAATATAATTTTTTTTTTTTAAAAAATTACTATTTGATTTCCGGCTGTGAGTTTCCTTGCGTCATTGTTGTAACATTCTTTATCATTACAACTTATCTCAGGTTGTAGTTGTTGAATCGAAGCCTGAGTTGGGTCACCATTATAATGTTTGCATTTTGCTAGGCCTCTACATGCTAATATAAACTGCGCGTGAGTTGATCAAGCTATGTCAAAAAAGAAGAAAGTTATATTTCTATTCTAAAAACATAGCTATATTTCCTGATCAACTCGGCCTATTAATTGTTGAGAATTGTGCTATTGATGAAATCAGCTTTTAATTTATTTAATGTTGGCATCAGAATTCCTAAGAATTCTCTGAAATCATCATATAACATCTCACAAATAAAAAAAAAAACTTTTAAACTAATCGGTGTTACATCATACCGTAACGAGAATTATTTTTTTAAGATTATTATTCCTGGGCTTATTCAAACATATTGGCAAAGGTAAATTACATTTTTAAATCTTATTAAACTACTAATAGATTTAATAATAAAAATAATAACTATTATTAATAATGCACCAATGAAAATTGGTATTAGAAACATTTTTATTCTAATAGAAAAAAAATGTTAAAGGAAGTAATTAATCAAATAAATTGGAGAGAACAAAATTCAGATGTAAATCAATTAATAAAAAAACAATTTTACAATTACAGCTCACTTCCAAATTTCTTCTAGAAAGTTACTAAAAAATGAATGTCTCTTGCATAAGAAATTTAATGTCTCTATCGGGATTGTTTAAACATACTTTTAGAAATTGTTTGAAAACGTTTAATTTGGTCACAATCAGGAGTAATGAAGCATTACTTACCGGTAAGTTTTGTGAATTCAGTAGTAGATAACTATGCATAATTTTTCAGGTTTGAAATGAGCTCATGGCCTTTGATTATTAGTTGATCTTGGTGCTGGTTCCATAGGCTAGTCGCGTAAGCTTCTCTGGTGTCCATCGGTAATGATGTCAGCTAAAGCTCTGGTCTACTCTCGTATGAATAACTTCTTCATCGTAGAGTGGTCTGGATTCTCTAATCCAAAACCAACCAAAAGAATATCAGCTAAACCAAGATGTTCTTCAAACTGATCTCTGCCTTTTATACTCTCTAGTGGCCCAGTTTTCCGAATTCTGCTCATATCTTTTGTTTGTCAAAATATCCGTTGATAATATTATATATTCTTTACAAAATTTATGTTACAAAGTCTCTATTTTTTTTTATCAAGTTTTTCGGCCATGTTTATTAGCTAAAATATTTTTCTTTTAGCTTCTCTTTTTACTTGCTTTTGTAATTCTTTTGTTCTCTCTAATTCTACTTTTATTTCCAGTTAAGTAAAAAAAAATATGAAAGAAAAATTTAACTTTCATTGTATGTTATTTTTAAAAAAAAATTAGTCAAAAAAAAAATCTAAATTTACTTTTATTTTTCAGCTTTTACCAAATGCCAATATATTTGCAACGTATATAAATAAATGTTACATCATATATATATATATATATATATATATATATATATATATATATATATATATATATATATATATGAAGTATAAATTGTGAACAGCACATTCAACTACTCAATGAGAAATGAAATAGACTTCTTTCTTAATGCAAAAAAAGTCATATTAAAGTGTTTGTACAAATTTAATTTTTAAAAAGCTTTGATATACAGTGTTTAATTTACTCTATTTTATTTACAAACTATCCAAGAAAATTTAAGTTAAAGAAAATGTAAATAAATAAAAATAAAAACATTACAATTAATAATTTTATATGTTAGTAGCCATTTTTCTTTCTTAAAGTGCTGCATGTGATCACATTTATTAATAACATTTTTGCATTATTTATAAATTTTGATGTAGTACAGCACTTCATAGAATAAAATGATTTTTAGGCACAAAGTTAAAAGTTTTATAAAATTTAAGAAAATTCATAACTTAACTTTCTGATGTGATCAAATGAACATTATAAATTTATTAGTAGCAAAAAACAAGAACTGTAAAATGACTTTGACAGAAAAAATAAAATTTGAAGGCCCTAACTGGGATTCTGAAATGACATTGATAAGTAAATTTGAGATTAAAAAATGTGAAAACAACTGGAAAGACTAAAGTCTATTTATGACAAAACTACTACTCTAATTTTATAGAAATAAAGTTAGTCATTAAGATTCTGTTTAATTATGCTGAATTTAGTTCGGTTAAAAAGATTTTATGATAGAGTAAATTATTTATATTTTTCTACTTTGATTTAGTGTGCATTAGTGAACAAATTTAAAATAAATACATATGTAAATATGCTACAAAAATTTATTATTATCTATATTATTATTATATATTTTTTGTTTAAATAATGTTAAATTATATATTGTAACCCTGTCTTTATATCATATATAAACCCATGGTAAGAAAATGAACTATTTATAGGGAATTTTTTTTTTATTAATTTAAAAAAAGTTAAAAAGTTTTATTTGGAAAAATCAATAACTGTATAGTTTAAATCTAACATATATAGAGATACAGTTTGTATTTGTGTAAAATATAGCTAGGATTATTTAATTAAAGGGGAATTGATGTTTTTTTTATGTGCTGTAATATTTGTAAAATAAATATTTATATGTTTAAAAGAGTCTTCATGAATTTTAATGTTTGTCAATAACAAGTTAATGAAAACTGAAATTGAACTCATTAAAATAGGTTTGTGATTATAAGAAATTATAATGGATATTTTATGCTTATGTGATCTGAACAAGTAGTTTTCTATTTAATGTTCTGCATATGTATGTGTGTGTATGTTGCAGATGTATAGATTTTATGTATTATTTAATATATAAGGTAAAATGAATTAGTTTTGATTTGTTATTTGCAACTCCAAAATTTAAGTTTAAATAAACAAATTATTTAGGTAATCTTTATTTTGAAAAAATTGTCAAGCAATCTTAGATAGTATTTTAATTGGTTTTTTTTTAATTGGTTGTTCATAAATTACCCAGAAATGTATTTGGGATATGTGTAGAAATCAGCACTGCAAGTGAGAAGTTAAAGCTGACAGTTAACAAATGGTCTTAAAATGGTTAATTCCTAAAAGAAATCAAGATTAGAGAAAACATATTTTTTCACTTGGCCTATAAAAGGCTAAAGAAAATGAAAGGAAGGGGGATTTACTAATTTAAAATTAACTTTCCCATTTATCTCTGGCTTTTCAGTATTCTCTCAGGGTTGACTATAATTAAGAAGTGTAAAATTGTGACTTAAATATGAATTTCTAATTCAATTGTAATAGGTGTGCATTTTTCTTTCTCTAAAGTCAACTAATGATGACCAAATCAGCTCAAGAAAAGACTGTATCCAGTACATTAATATTTATATTTGGTATATCAAAATTCATTTAAAGAGAGAATGATATGACTTTTATATAAAGTTAAACAGCCAATTCATATTTAATAATAACATCTATTCATTTTGACTGTATTTTAAACCTAAAATGGTAAAAAGGGAAAAACATCTAAAGTCTAACCCAAGATAGAAACTCATCAAAATGGAAATGTAATCAGCAGAACTTTTTTAAACCAATTTTACTTATCAGTGTAGCTACATCTTGATAGAATAAAGTATGTGCACCTATATAGCTATCTCCAAAACAAAATAAACTAAGTAGTAATTAACTGGTGGACAATAATATCAAGTCTTCAAACTTGGTCTCAAAACAAAGACAATGGAAAGAGACAATTGTAATGTTTAATATTATTATTTATTTTGCATTACTTATATAATATGTAGCTTGTTTTATAGAAATTTTAACGATTATATTGATTTTAATTTTTCTTAAAGTGTTTAAAAGAAGAGAAAAATAATTTTGATCCATAAGACCCATTGAAGTAAAAAAAAAATGAATGATTAAATATAAATGCTTACGTATCTAAAAAAATAAAGATACAAAATAATTTTTATTGACAAAATTTTATGCTTGGTAGTAAATATATGAAGAGTGATTGGATAATCATATAAAAAATCATTGCTATACTATTGTAATGAGCACAGACGATCGTTACATTGTTTTTTTTTATATTTATTAAACGTGAAAGTAAATTAAAAAGTTCGCATTTAAAAATTTTCTTTTAGAATTAAAAATTGAAATTAAATATCATCTTAAACTCGTATATATTAAATCGCACAGATAAAAAAAAATATTAAAATAAAACTGTATTAAAAATAGAAAAGGTATTTTAAAAACAAAAACTTAAAAAGATTTAGTGATAAAAATATATATTTGATTTGGAAAACAGGTTAATTAATCAGAAATGGAAATGATAAATTTAATTAGTCAAATGTAAACCAGCCTTGGGCATTTAAATGTAAAAATATCAGTTAGATAGGAAAACAATAGAAACTTTTAGCAAATGAAATAAATCCATTGGAAAATCAGACCTCAACGAAAAGGATCATCGCATCGATGATGTAATGTAAATTTAATCCTTCACATTAATATAAAAAGGACAAATTTGGAAATTATTAATTAGTGAATTATTGATTATTACGATGTGACTATATGTATTAGTACGGAGTTGAGGTGAAGAAATTGACAGACGCACGGTCAATTCTTTCAGCTGTTAAAGAAAAGAGAAATGAACTATTGTTTCCTACATTGAGGACCAATTGAACTAAAAAACCTCTGAATGAATAAATAAAACAACGGCTAAATGGATACCAATCTTTTGAGGACAGCGTGGAAATTCCCATTCAAACTTACAAACGACTGATAAAGATGAACTGTTTAAAACCGTAAGAACTTTACAATTAATGAACATTAAATTAAAATTTTCTATATTTAAATGATTGCAATATGATCCTATCTGACCAAACTAAATTCTTTATTAATAGTGTTATTTGATGTATTTTTTTTCTTATTTATGTAAAATCATTTCCATTTATTTAATTTTGTTCTTTAAGTTTATTTATAATTTAATTTCTGTTTTCCGTTAAGTTAAATTATATAAATGTTAAACTTAAGTCGGGTGTGAATGGCTGTATAGATTTGTAAACTTATATTAGGGGAGGGTAATCTTAGGTTATTTGTTTCGTGGTTAAATTGGGTCAATGGATTGGATATATTGGTGTGAGTAGTAGATGTAATATTGATTCGCTATGGGCAGAATCGCTTCATACGCCGCACACTTCCGTTTGCCTATGGAAGGAATGATAAGTCGGATACCGCAGTTCCTTTCTATGGAGTTTTTTGTTTTATTGCTCTTCTTTGCAGATAGATGTAATATTCCTATCTCATAAGAGGCAATTTCTTCTCTTAACCTTTTGTGCTGCCGTATTTTATTACATTGAATACATCGATATATCAGATGAATTGATGCCAGTTTGACTGCGAATTTTAGCCTAAGGTTAAATGGGGATAGAATGTTTTATTTTCAAATGCAAACTTATGTAGTATATTCATACTCGATCCTAAATGAAAATGCATTAAATTTAAGTTGTTTATAGATGCTTGCATGGATTGTTTATTGGTTAACTATGTTTTGCATTTCCATATTTGATCAAAATATATAGACATTCGATATATAATGATACCTTATGGTGAGTATCTAAAATGTATTTATTCGGATGTCTTTTAAGTTATTGGTAACAATGCAAGTATCTTATGGTGAATACTATTGGGTTACGTATAAATTTCCCTCCGCTATTGTCAGTAATCAATAATTTTGTATTTTGATCGTTTATGTTTATTTTGAAATGTTTTTGACCGTTGAATTCTATGTAACCGATCTATAGCAACATATTATAACAAGCTTTTATAATCCCATCTGTGCGAACTTAATTAAAATGTAAACTTATAATATAATAGAAATTAAAATGTAAATTAAAATCTAAGGTAAAGTTAAAAATAATGTTAAATGTTAAAATGTAAAACTAATACTAAAATAATTTTAAATTTTATATATATGTGCATAAATAAATGTTTGTATGTTAATTACTGGCAGTGGCTTATTTTATTCTTTTTTATATATACTATTAGATTATATTATTAAATCTCTGCTATTCCACTGAGCTAGTGACATGGGCTAACGACCGGAATCAAAAAAAAATAATAATTTTTTTTTGACTTACGTATCTGCCTACTTTATAATTTTTTCTAGGTTCAAATGCCTAGATAGCGCCCTGTAGTGCAGTTTACGTAAGTCTGCATTCGAGCCCCATGTTAGGCACCAGTTGTAATGATCCGGAGAATACGACTTAACGTGTTCTGCACTACGGGGCGCCATCTAGGCATTTGAACCTAGAAAAATTTATAAAGGAGGCAGATACGTCAGTCAAAAAAAATATTTATTTTTCCTTTTTTTTAAATTTTGATTCCGGTCGTTAGCCCATGTCACTAGCTCAGGGAGTAGCAGAGATTTAATAATATCATATCTTATTTTATTAGATTTCAACATTAAAAAATAAATAAAATAAGCCACTGCCAGTAATTAGCATACAAACATTTATTTATGCACATATATATATAAGATTTAAAATTATTTTAGTATTAGTTTTACATTTTAACATTTAACATTATTTTAACTTAGATTTTTGACTTTAATTTACATTTAATTACTATTATATTCTAATTTTACATTTTAATTAAGTTCGCACAGCTAAATTTATGAAAGCTTGTTTATAATGTTGAATATAGATCGGTTACATAGATTTCACGTTCAAAAACATTTCAAAGTAAACATAAACGATCAAAATACAAAATTATTGATTACTGACAATTGCAGAGGGAAATTTATACGTAACCCAATAGTATTCACCATAAGATACTTGCATTGTCACCAATAACTTAAAAGACATCCGAATAAATACATTTTAGATACTCACTGTAAGGTATCATTATTTATCGAATGTCTATATATTTTGATCAAATATGGAAATGCAAAACATAGTTAACCAATAAACAATCCATGCAAGCATCTATAAACAACTTAAATTTAATGCATTTTCATTTAGGATCGAGTACGAATATACTACATAAATTTGCATTTGAAAATAAAACATTCTATCCCCATTTAACCTTAGGCTAAAATTCGCAGTCAAACTGGCATCAATTCATCTGATATATCGATGTATTCAATGTAATAAAATATGGCAGCACAAAAGGTTAAGAGAAGAAATTGCCTCTTATGAGATAGGAATATTACATCTATCTGCAAAGAAGAGCAATAAAACAAAAAACTCCATAGAAAGGAACTGCGGTATCTGACTTATCATTCCTTCCATAGGCAAACGGAAGTGTGCAGTATATGAAGCGATTCTGCCCGTAGCGAATCAATATTACATCTACTACTCACACCAATATATCCAATCCATTGACCCAATTTAACCACGAAACAAATAACCTAAGATTACCCTCCCCTAATATAACTTTACAAATCTATACAGCCATTCATGCCCGACTTAAGTTTAACATTTATATAATTTAACTTAACGGAAAACAGAAATTAAATTATAAATAAACTTAAAGAACAAAATTAATTAAATGGAAATGATTTTACATAAATAAGAAAAAAAATACATCAAATAACACTATTAATAAAGAATTTAGTTTGGTCAGATAGGATCATATTGCAATCATTTAAATATAGAAAATTTTAATTTAATGTTCATTAATTGTAAAGTTCTTACGGTTTTAAACAGTTCATCTTTATCAGTCATTTGTAAGTTTGAACGGGAATCCCACGCCGTCCTCAAAAGATTGGTATCCATTTAGCCGTTGTTTTATTTATTCATTCGGAGGTTTTTTAGTTCAATTGGTCCTCAATGTAGGAAACGATAGTTCATTTCTCTTTTCTTTAACAGCTGAAAGAATTGACCGTGCGTCTGTCAATTCCTTCACCTCAACTCCATACTAATACATATAGTCACATCGTAATAATCAATAATTCACTAATTAATAATTTCCAAATTTGTCCTTTTTATATTAATGTGAAGGATTAAATTTACATTACGTCATCGATGCGATGATCCTTTTCGTTGAGGTCCGATTTTCCAATGGATTTATTTCATTTGCTAAAAGTTTCTATTGTTTTCCTATCTAACCGATGTTTTTACATTTAAATGCCCAAGGCTGGTTTACATTTGACTAATTAAATTTATCATTTCCATTTCTGATTAATTAACCTGTTTTCCAAATCAAATATAAATTTTTATCACTAAATCTTTTCAAGTTTTTGTTTTTAAAATACCTTTTCTATTTTTAATACAGTTTTATTTTAATAATTTTTTTTTATCTGTGCGATTTAATATATACGAGTTTAAGATGATATTTAATTTCAATTTTTAATTCTAAAAGAAAATTTTTAAATGCGAAATTTTTAATTTACTTTCATGTTTAATAAATATAAAAAAAAACAATGTAACGAACGTCTGTGCTCGTTACACTATAATATGTTGATCGGTTGTTAACCTTTTGAAAGATCCTACAAGATGACTCACAGCCACTTCAAGTTGCTTGAATTCTATTATTTTTAACATTACAGTAAAGATTTTGCACTTTTTTCAACCATTAAAAAAGTTCTGTAAGATGCTGCCCTACCTTGAAATATTTTACAAGTAAAAAATCACTAAAACTGACATCAAACATATAACAAAAACAAGTAGGCTGGATGTTCCTCATTTTGATTGGCTGTAACCATCAAGTTCAAAGAAATCCACTTGTCAAAGTAGCTTGTCAAAACAAAACTCATTTCAAAAATGCTAAACGAATGTTTTTGAACATTTAAAGTATATTTGATGTATTTTTTGACATATTATAAACTATTTTGATAATATATGCTAAAAATAAAATTATTTTAGAAAAATAATTATGTCTTTAGCAAAAATTATTTACTTATCCACACAGCATAAAATTGTGAAAAAATCATTGATGTCAGTAACTTTTTTTAATTGGTTACTAATTTTCATTTTAGACTTACCACTACTTATCACTATCTAATATTATTAAAATTTATAAATAAAAATTTATTTTTGAAAAAACTTTCATTCACTTTCATAATCTGACAAATTATTAATATATATTTTTTTACAAATGAATCTATAAGTGAATATAATATTAAAGACAAATATATTTTGATGGTTGAGTTTGTGAATTGAACAATTAAAGTTTTGACTTTTACTTTACTCGGACAATAAAGTAATGGCCACTTGAAAGGTTAATATTAATAATGGATGGGTGTTGCTGTGGGCTTGACTTTTTAGATTAAGATAGTTCATGGTTTTGATTCATGATTTGGTCAGACTTTTTGCCATTTATATCTGGACTGTAATCGATGTATATGTGTGTATATGTGAAATTATAAATACTTGTTGTTACTGAGGTAGAATTATCTTACCACTTCATAGACAGAAAATAACTATTTATAATTTATTTACTATGGCAGTAGGAGATGAAGGACTAGTTCCAACTTCATTTATTTTTCTTATTAGGGAATTATTGATCAAGTTATTGTTAGGATTGTGGAAAATGTTGTGCATGCCTATATAAAGTAAATGTGTAAAGAAAGTTCTTCACACAATTCTAAGTCTCAGAGAAGACTTCGTTCTGGCTAATGCAGACATTCAAAGTTGGGAGTTGTTGTTTTTATTTAATTTCTCTTACTAAGACATTGCTGTGTGCATGTTATAAAATACTGCATAGTGCTATAAAATATGTAGAATATTTTTGTGTAGGGCAAAATAAAAGTTACTTTAACAGGATGAGGATTTCAATCAGATGTATGTGCGTTGATAAAGGGAATGACATAGATTTTAATTTGGAAGCTGACCGATCTATAGTCAGATTTTGTGAAAGATGGTAAATTGAATATCATCAAGCTGGGGCAACATGCTGACCTATCAAAATATATACACTCAAAAAGCATGAATGTTTGCCATGCATGAACATAAAATTATGGTTTTTAGATTTTAACCCCATTTGCAGGACCAATTACAATTTTGTTGTGTCACATCATCCTTTTCATAAGAAATGTAAAAGATTATTGCCTGTTGGAATAATTTGTGGGTAGTTTTTAATAGTATATATAATGTGTGGTTTTTTTGTAGTTCTTTACACTTGAGAGGTCTGCTTGTAGCAGTGAAACCTTAGGTTGTGTTTTAATATTATTTTTATGCTGGTCTGGTTTAATTTTAGATTTGGGGTAGTTTTGATTTGTATATATATATATATATATATATATATATATATATATATATATATATATATATATATATATATATATATATATATATATATATATATATAAAATAAATAAAATATCCGTTAATTAAAAACAATATTGTTATTATAATTGAAATAATATTTTTAACGGTTTACAATCAATTACAAATAATCTTTAAATCCGCAGAAGTACTTTCGGTTACTTTCTAACCTGCCTCAACTGTCGAGACAGGTTAGAAAGTAACCAAAAGTACTTCTGCGGATTTGAAGATTATTTGTAATTGTCTGTAAACCGTTAAAAATATTGTTTCAATTATATATATATATATATATATCTGTATAATGTGTATGTGCATATTGAACAATTCTGTATAATTATAGTTTAGTAAAAAAATATGTTTTATTGCACTTAGAGCATATCAAACAAAATCATAATTATTATAAGAAATGTATGATGATACATGAAAAAAACTAGCACAAATGCTGTAGCTTCCCAGTATATAAAAAAGATATAATTCCATAGAATATAAATATTTTTTCAATATATAAAATTAGCATACAGAAAATGTATTTTGTTTATTTACATAAGAAATGGATAGCTATGTAAAGAATATATTACCAAGTTTCTGATTAAATGAATAGAAAAAGATTAATAAATTAGTCAGATAAAAAACGTGTAAGTGGGGAAGTGAATGTAAAAAAATATTTTAAAGTTATATAAAAATTATGTATATATATATATATATATATATATATATATATATATATATATATATTATATATATATATATATTGTGCCCTTTTCTATAGGTCAGTAATAATTCATAACAGTCAATTACTAAAAAATTTTAAATTTAGAATATGTTCTTTTAATACATTAATTATATTAAGTCAATTATATCTTTAAAGTACAATTTGAAGCTAAAGAGAATATGTAATATATAAAATCATTTAAAAATAGTTATATAAAGCTTAAAATATTGTTGCATATGGTTGTAAAAGCTGGCCATATTAAATAACCCAGCTATAAATAATTAAAAGTATATTTAAAAATCCGATTTTAATAGTGTAAAACATATGATTTAATAAATGCTATATTTAGATTTGTAATCATATTTAAATAGTAAAAATTAATATAGTATATTTTAAAATAAACTTTATGATGGTGAAAATTATATCTAGTTCTATATTTTCTAAATTATTCTGCCAAATTTGTTATAATTATTTTATATAATATAATAAGTGTATCAATTTTATTAGTCTAGGCAGAGAAATAGATTAAAAATCATCTGTCAAAGTTAGTAATCACGTGATCTTTAATGTATACTATCACACACAGTGATTGTTTGAATTAATAACAAAGTTTAAAATATTTTAAAAGTTATATTATAGAATTGGATAGAATTGTTGCCTATCATAAAAGTAAATAGTATTAAACAGGAAGTTAACTATGATATGTAATGTTTAAGTAATGTAATAAAGACGAATACAGATATAATACAAATTAAATATTTTATTTAAATAAAAATAGATAAATTAAATAGATAAATGAAATAGGTTATTTAAGGTTATTTTAAAAGTTATTTTAAATGTTTAAATAGTTTTAATAAAATAATAATTTATTTAAAAGTAATACTATAAATAATATTTTGCGTTCATTACGTCATACTTTTTTATTTTCAGATATAATTCTGCTATAAATTGAAAATATGTAAATTTGTTTTCAAGTTGGGTTAACAATTGACCAATAAAAATTGGTATTCTTGTAGATGATAAATATTGTTGTAACTAAGTTAGAGGGGGAGATTAAAAAATGTATTGAAACCGGACAGAGGTGAATTATAACTATCAAAAGATAGTATTTTTTAAATCTTTTATTTTAGTCAATTTTTTTAGTACTTTCTTATAACTTTATCTGCAAAAAACTAATTGATAATTTTAAAAATATTTTTTGCAAAAGAGAGTATAAACTAAAAATATTTTAATAATTTTGTTTAATATGATTTTCTAATTTTTAAAGTACTTACCAGTCGCGTTTTATCTAAAAGTTTAACCTAAGCTACGCAATAAAAAATGGATATACTACAAAATAAAAGGGATAGAAATTGTAATACAGTAAAAATATTTGAAATATTTATTGATACAGCTTTATTAATATTTAACCGAAGAACTGTTTTGTTACATAAAAACCACAGCACGGACACTATACGGAGTCTAAAAAGTGTATGGAAATGTATTATTTATAGACTGATCCAAGATTTATTTTTAAATGGTAATAAGACAATTATATATTGCCTGAATTATTTTATATAGTATGATATTCAAAGGAATAAAATGTCATATCCTTTCTAAAGGTAACATTTTTAAAAAATATTTTCGAGTGCAAAATTTAAGAAAGAACCCAGGAGATTATATTATAGAAGCGTTTTTTGATATTAAAATATCCGGTCTTCGAATTATTTAAAATGTACTTGGAAAAGATTTGTTCAAAAGTATTTGAAGTTTTGATGTTAAAAAAGATTTATAAAAAAAAAAAAATACCAAACGAAAGTTTTAAATGTATCAAGAAGGAAACAGAGATAGAAGTAAACACATAGATGAATAAAAAAAATGGATCCATGGAAATACAAATAGTACTTAAAAGTTTATCGAATGTTTTTCAAAGTTAAATTAGATGGATTGATGCATCGGATATGCAGAGAATATTGGTAGAGAAGATTAAGAAGCTTCATGGGATTATTTAATCATTATTGTCTTAAATTAAAACCAAGGATTATTTTCTAAATTTTACTAAATGGATTGATAATTATTTTGTTTAAAACTTTAACGTGCTTGGAGAATATTTAAAAAAAAACTCTAGAGAAATAATAAACATTTTGGATTTATCAGGAACTATCGTCAAGAAAATATGTAACTATAGTTTTGATTTTTTTTTATTTTGTTAATTTAATTTAAATCTAAAATTTTATATAAGATTAGGAAAAACATAAAAACATTAATTTGTTAATATTAAAATCTTATAATATAACAATCTAATAATTTAGCTAAAAAATATTTTAATATAAAGTGTAAGGGTATGAATTTTTTTTCTATATCTGCAATGCTCAAGTGGACAAAGGAAGCCTACTGAACACGATGACCAGATAAAGGTTATTGGTAATAATAATAACTATTAATAATTTTATAATGTATATTTTGTTTTCTTTAGATCATCCATAAATTGGAAGAATGAAGTGTAAATTTTTTTTTATTTTAATTATATGTAACGCATTTTATACGACATTTAAAAAAAAAAAAAAAAAAACATTATGAGATAGGATTGATTTGAAAGTATGCATACGACAATTTTTTGTGTTTTTTTAGTAGTAATATAATCCAACATAACAAATAATTATGTGATTCTTTTAAAGTTTTATGATATGGGATATTCAAATATTGTCTAAGTAAATTGTATATGATTAAAGAGACAGAGCAATGAAGTAAGCAGACTTTTCTTATGGGATAGTAAGATTGTTTAACTATTAATGAATTTTATTTATTGTTTTGTAAATGCAGATAGTTATTTTATCGATGTAAGATGTAGAAAAATCTTGAGAAATAATGTTGAGATAGTGGCTTGGAAGTACTTAGTGAACAGGAAACCAAGATGATGTATTTTTTTTAAAAAATAGGATGTTATAAGGAATGGAAATAATATTTAGTCTTTATGTGGTTATCAGCATAGTTGACATAGCCCTATGACTGATACATATTTTATTGGACAGTGTTTATACTTCTTTAAATATTTGATGTTCTAATAAAGCTGAAGAAATAGCTTTAACATCGCCCCTGTACTAGAGGATATTAGGCAGATAAATGTCCTACCTCTACACACTGTACCATGATTTTGAGATATGTTAAGAATAATACTCTAGCTTTCTTCCTTAATACTATGCATCTGTTTTCGCTATCTTTATTTCATGTAACTGCATCGTTTAGTAAGACATTTTAAAAGAAGTGATAAATAATTTAGAACTAAGTTTGTGCTATCGTTTTTTGTATAAGATTGGCTTAGTTACTTATAAGGAGCAGAATGTTAAACTTAAAATTAAAGATCCAAAGTATCCTAGGGAAAGAAAAGAATCATAAAATATATTTTGAATTTTATTTCGGAAATGAAATATAAAATTTTAAAATAAGGTATCTAAACAAAGATATTTTTTAAAAGTGATAATTTTAAAATGCTTTAGTATTATTTTTTTAAGAGAGAAATAAGCATTGCATATTTTAAAATACAATAGTACAAAGTAGATTGTGTAAACAATATACATAGTATTTTTTTGTTTATTGATTAACAGAAATCTATTAATGATTAAACTTATATCATACTAAAGTAAGGATTAAAGAAGAATATATTATGATTAGTAAACATTGTGTGATAAATACTAAAATCTAGTACTGAATTTTGGATAATAGTTTATGAAACATCTTTGACTTTGTAAGATGAATTTTTTTAATATGTTGAGAAATCCATACTCATTCTAAAATTTTGTTTTCTATAGAATGTTTATCTAAATATGAATTTTTAAAATAGGATAGTTTAATAATATTAGAGATAAAATGCTGTTAATAAAGTAGATAAATTTATTTGTAATAAGTTAACCATAAGGAGAAACGAAATAGTAACATTTTTTTTTTTTAATTTTGTCCCAAATCTAAATAAAATATAATTGATATATATATATATATATATATATATATATCAATTATATTTTATTTACAGTTTGATTTACGAATTATATATATATATATATATATATATATATATTATAATTCGTAAATCAAACTGTAAAGTAAAAAGTAAGGATATCCAATGTAAATAATGTAAATAAATTGTTCAGTTATTTATTGTTAGTAATAAACTTTGTTAAATTTTGTTATTTAAAAAAATTTTGTGTCAGAGTTATTTATTTCTCCACATCACTGCATGAAAACACGATATATGCATAATAACTAAAACAAGTATATAGTTTTGCACAAAATATAATAAAAGAATTATTTTAAAAATTTTAAATATTTTATTGGTATTCATTATAATTAAGTAATCATAATTTTACATTATATATTGGTCATAAATCAGTTATCACAATGTTATATTAAATTATATGCTATCAGTTGCCACACATATTTTGTTTGTCAGATTATTAAAATGGTACCACATATTTATTATATCATTACATGAAGAATATTATTATTGTTATTTATTATTATTAGTTTATGTGTAGTAGATTATGACATAAATCCCTTCTCATTTTTTACTACCGTATTTTTATTAACTTAGAATAAACTTTATGAACCTGAGATTATTTTATTGAGCTAGATTATTATTAAATAGAAGATTAAGATTTAATTATTAGTTTAATCTTAGTGAACTGAAGTTATTAAAGTCGTAAGAATACTATGAGTTTGTCATTTGAAATAGTAAGAGGGGGGGTAGTGTTCTTATGCCATTGCGGTAGTATCCTGTAGGATATTGGCTCAATGTAATCTATCTTGTCACCTGTATTTTCACTTCAAGTCTCATGAAATATTAAATATTTATTTAATTTATTTTATAAACTGAACCTTATCTGTATTTTAAATTTAAGCTAGTGAAACATTTTAATTTTAATGCTGAATATTATTAATTATTAACTGAGATAGAACCTGTTTTATTTTATACCATATATTATCCAGAAGTGAAGATGCATAATTACAAGGTTAGAATATATATATATATATATATAGCATATCTTTTATATATATATATATATATATATATATATATATATTGAAAAGATATGCTATAATAGTTGATAATTTTTTGCTATTATTTAAAATAAATACAGAAACTTTGAATAGGAAAATAAGAATACATAAATGAAACAGAAAATTAATTTGTGAATGCATTTTTTTGTAATAGTAAATACAAATTATATGGAAAATAAAATGAACTTGAAGATGAAAAAACAGTGACGGTGGGGGGTCACTTTTTGTATTTTATTTAATATTTTATAGAAAGAATGAAGAATAGGGTAAGAAAAATATTGAAATTGAAGTAACCGTATTTTTAAAAAATGGCTTGAGAAAGAAAAGAACATTTATAAATTTTGTAGAATTATTTGGAAATAGTAATTTGGAAGCTACAATGAATAGGATAAAATAAATTATTGTCAAAAAAAAAAGAAATATTTAACTTGATATACAAGGTTTTTAGGCAAAATATTTTATGCACAGAACATCCTGACTTATCTAAAAAAAGGTATTTAGAATGAAAGATATATAAAATATAGTGATGATTAAAAATAGCATAAAAATTGAATTATTATATTACAGTTCGACAAAGACCACAAGCAAAGTAAACATAAAGTAGTCATATAATTACTGTAATTTAAAATAGTGCCTTAAAAAAATAAATTGAGAATCTTATTGAAAGCAATAAAATAAACATTTAGCACATTAAAATGTAAATAAATAATTATAAAAGTGTTATTGTAGGACTGAAATATTCATGTAAAGTTCTGGTTAAATGCAGACATGACTATCAACTATATACAAACATTATCTAATAAAAAGGTAATGCAACATTGTTTTGGAATGTAAATTATTATTTTCCTATAAGATAATATACTATCATTATCTGATCCTTTTGTAATTTTTCAATTACCTGAATAGTATTTCAAAAATATCTTGTATTTAAATACAGCATTTTTTATTTTTTCTTCTTACCCCACATTTATAGATATCAATCATTTCTTGGTTTGAACATTCTTACACATCAGCTTACTTATTTTCATATTTCTAAGTATAATATGTGTTTATCCACTACATCTCAATATCATCAAAAAATGATTGTCATTGTTCAAGAGTTTTTTATTTGTAAAAGATGAGATGATAGGAAAACAAAACATTTGTATATGTATATTACACAAATTACACTTTATAATTAGAAATTATTATTTTTTTGTTGTAATAATGCAAATTTGCAATGTAGACCATGTATGTTATTTTTTAAAATATTTTATTATACATATAAAAAAAGTTTTTATTCACATATATAATTTGGACACAACATTTTTAGCATCATCCTTACTTATCTGCAAATATATTTACACAAGACAAAATCAACTTTCCCTAATTTTTTTATTTTTCACTTATTTTTATTTTAATCTTTATTATCATTACTGAACTCTTGTTTCATCCTGCTTTTTTTTTGTACTCACTTTCACATAGCTTTCTAACATATACATATTTTATAATTTCTCTTTCAGAAGTACATAGCGTTATAGATTTTCTATCTTCTCATAATTTTTTCAATTAATAAGCTTTTTTACTTATTATTTGTAATGACTCTGAATTGCCAAAATCATATTTTCAACTTATTTTTATCATTATCTTTCTTTCTCCAGAACTGTATTTTTAAAGTCTCCATTTTCTTCCTTTTTTTTTTTTTTTTTTGAAATTGCTTAAGAATTAGTTCTATTTAAAAAAAAAAGATCAACCATTTAATAAGTCTTATTAAAAAATCTTATTTCAGTTAGCTGCATAATAATCTTCTATCTTAATTATTGTTTAGTGCAAGTTTCAAAGTGTAGATTTTGAAGTGTAAGGTCTTGGATCCATTCCATTTCTAGCATTTCACAATTTAAACATTTTATTCATAAACTAAATTAAAAATCTATTTAGCCATAGCAAACATTACTTTAATTTTTATTATTGCTTCCATCATCGCTTATTTAATTTGAAAATATTAACCTATTGAATATATATATATATATATATATATATATATATATATATATATATATATATATATATATATATATATATATATATATATATATATATATATATATATATATATATATATATATATATATATCTTTCCAATGCTTTCTCTTAATTTATCTTACCATTTATTTTTATTACTTTAGTTTTATTTATATTTAGTTTTATCACAAACCTTCTATAAAATCTGCCAGATCTATATAATTTTATTTTTATTATCAGTAAGTACTAGAATATCATCAGCATATCTAAAAATTTGTTTTTTGAGGTCATTACTATCTCTATCATTATCAAAATGATATTTATTTAACCAATCAAACAACTTTCTCCACTCAACATGTTTTTTCCTACACAAAGAATTTCAGTTAGAAAAACAATAAATCAAAAATTATTTTCCAATACATTTATAAATTTTGTATTTTTTTCCCAATACAAGTCTTTCTTACTTCTCATACTATTAGACAATATAAATAGTTTAAACTTTGAATAATTATTACAGAATGACTCTTATCAAAATAAGCTTTGTTTTTTTTTTTTAAATGCTTGCGCCTAGTTAAACGTATACTTTGATCTTAATTTCAATTTAAAATGAAATAATTTATTTAGTTACTAAATCTTTCTCACTCTCTCTTTTTTGTTTTGTTTATCTAATTAAAGATTTATTGTATTCATTTGTTTTAACATTTAATAATAGTACTATAAACCAGTTGAACTTTAACATGATTAGTCAAGCATTGTTAGCCGAGAGGTCATCACAGCCGCTTTCAAGCAAGTAGTTGGTTGCAGACGGTTGTGGGTTTGCCTCCCGGCGGATGCTACGATATATATAAAACTTTAACATTATTGTTTCATTTACATTTTTTCTTTTAAATAATGATATTATAGTTAAGCTTCTTAATTAAAATAGTTTCTCACATGTAATTGCATTAAATTAAACCTGAGTCTAGATAAAGGTATCATTTCAAGTTAATTATTTTTATGCTCTAAACCAGCATTTCCCAACCTTTTTTGGCTCGTGTACCACTTGGTAGTACATCACGCTAAATTGTACCACTTTGTAAAAATGATTGTATTTCGTGAAATTTGTTATTGCGAATGTGTTATTTTATTTGCATTATAAATATTATAGGGTGACCATGTATGTATTCACATCTCATAATAAGACAAATTACATTGAAACATGCCTAAACGTCATGCCAGATTATAAACTCACTGAAATTATAAACTCACTGTAACATATTTATATGTATGTGTTTGTTCAAAGTTTCATATTTTTCCCAAAATAATTTATTAAAGATTATATTATTACATTAAAGGTTATTTGGTATGTATTTTGTTCAAAGTGTTTTTTAATTCCTTTATTTGGTTTTCACAAATTTGAGTCTATTTTCTCTTTTTCGGAGCATCTTGCTATTGTTCGGGCCATGGAGAGGATAAATCCAGCATGTCCCAAGTCATGGTAAAAATAACCTCAGGGGTTATCAGGCTAGCTCTTGTTCTTGTTTTCTTTATATTGTTCAGCATGAAGTTAATAGGATTAAAATTTTGATGATTAAATACTAGCTTACATCTAGTAATCCACAATAGCTGATCAAGAATTAATGAGAGTCTAATTTCTGGGTATGATCCTTTTCTGATTCATTCTTTCAAATTAAATAATTTAGATTGATTTGCCTTGATCCGATTCATTATTTATCTACTATTTTGTCATATTTCATTTACTAATAAATGGTTTTAATAAAAACACAAAATTATAAAAAAGCAATTAATATATTTTCTTATCATAATCAAATATTTTTATAAAATAAATTTAATGAGATCTTTGTGCTTATTCCGAACAACATAATTTTTTGAAATTTGGTTCAAAAGATGCAAGATATACCCTTAAATCTACAGCTGCTTTCAATCTGTTTCGATACTTATTTTTTAAAATAATATATGAAGAAAAAGCTCTTCCTACTAATTCCATACTTGTAAACGGTAATAATAATTTAAGAGCTTTCTCGGAAAGTTGTTCATATTCTTTAATGTTTAACCAAAAATTAATTAGATTGTGTCATTTGAATTCTACTTGTAAAGTTCTGTCACATGATAATTCTATTAAATTTTCTTTTTCCTTTATTGATAATGATGTAGCTTTTTCTAAATTTTCTGCATAGAAGGGGTTTGAAATCCAATTATCATTTGTGAATTCGGGTTTTAGAAAATATTTCATGAAAGACAATTTTAATCCTGTTAAATGTGCTATTATATTTTCTCATATATCTTGAGACAGATTAACCTTATTTTCAAACAAAAAATATGTAGAGTTTCAAATACTTCCAGTTGATTGTTTTCGATACTTATATATATATTACTGTTTCCAAAAATCTAATTTCTTAATCATACTTTCAATTTTATCATTAACATTAAAGATCATTATCGACTGTACATATTAACAACTTTACTGTATAATATTATAAATTAAAATATTTTTTATGAATTATAAGAAAAAACATTTCTTTGATTTAATTTTTTTTTATGTCCGCCATTATTGATTATTTTTCGTGTACCACCAACCAGCAACTCGCATACCACCAGTGGTACATGTACCACAGGTTGGGAAACACTGCTCTAAACCAGTGTTTCACCAAGTGGGAGGTTCCACCTCTTAGTGGGCAATGAAGACTTCTAGGGGGCAATAGTGGCTTCAGAAGCATTTGGGGGGCATTCACATGGTCTAGCCTTTTCTTCAGCTGCACCAATCGTAGATCTTAACTCGCTGTCAACCCATTAATTTTTCCGGTATTTTGCCGATTTTATTGATTATTTTATAAATTGTTTATATGCAAGAATATATAAAAAAGGGGGGCTAGTCAGAGTAATTGTAAATGTTCTGCACATTTTTGATGATTTTTATTATTATTGTATGGCTAATTTTATTAATAGATAGAAGTGGTCAACCTGTGCATTATATTTTTTGTTAAAAAATAAAAGTAATTTAAGGCAAATATCAGCTGAGAGAATTTAAAAAATTTTCATATCTCAGATTTTTTTTTATTGTTTTGAATCATTAGTAAAGATGGAAAAAGCTATTTCCATTGTATTAAAATTAGAAACTATATGTAAAACGAAATTCCTTGAGGAATTAAAAGAGTCTGAGTGGAAAATGAAAGAAATGAAAAATAGAAAAGTGTAAAAAGCTAAAGAGTCTGAGTGGAAAATGAAAAAAGTGAAAAATAAAAAGATGTAAAAAGCTATATCAATTGTGTTATGATCAATTATCCAAAAAATGGAGACAATGGTTGTAATAGTGAAGGAGGTATAATCAATTTGTGTTGCTATAGGTGTGCTCTAATAGGTTTTCAGCAGGTGATGGGAGTTATCTCTTCTGAGTTTATTGTTTTCCTTGCTATGTTTTGTTATCTGGGTGGTTAAAGGTTTGCTGAAATAAGAGAAATATTCTAGTTATAAAGCAGTGGAGAACTTTATGAAAGAAGGCAGAGCTGAGCCTAACTTCAAATTATAGTCTATCCAGAATTGCATGATTGATTCTTGGTTGGCTGCTGTCGTTATTATAAAGATTTCTAAAGAAATCTGAAAAAAATAAATATGCCTGTATTTTATCATTAAAATGCAAATGAAGTAAACTCCCAATGTTAGCTCACCTGCCAGACCACTATGCTGATGTCATGTAGCAACAGATGCTAGGTGATGATAATGAACACATTAATTCCTACATTTTCTGTCAAGAAGGAAATCCCTCACTACCTTGTTGTCATGGTTTATAGCACACTTAAAGGTTACTAATTTCGGAGATGGTTAATGTAAAGAAACCAGAAGGAAGCCAGATGGTTTTTTTTAATATTTATTTATTATCATTATATTATGTTGCTATAAATTTTATTCTATTTTTTTTTTATTTGTTTCTATATAAATTATTTTTAATTTTCTTACTTTAAAACAGTCTTCTACCAAATTAATTTATGGAATGCTTGTGTGTATGGTGAGGTATATATATATATATATATATATATATTCACAACAATATATATATATATATATATATATATATATATATTGTTGTTTGCATTTAACACTCTGGTCTATTTAAGAAAAGAGAAACTTACTTTGTGTGAAATTATTATTTTTGTAATCTCTCTATGTGACTATTGAAAATTTTTGACATGCTGACTTGTTTTTTTTTCCTTCTCGAAAGTGGAATATAAAAGTGAGGTTTAATTTCAGCCTTTCAAAGATATACCACCTAAAACTTCATGGTACCTATGCTTTAAATCATAGGTTCCCAAATTTTTTCAGGCCACTGCCCCTTTGCAAGAAATAAATTTTGTAACCCCTTCCCTAAGTATAACAGTTTTCCGTGTAAATCTGTTTGATATTTTTGATGTAAATAGCAACTAATGATAAGGTACCAGATGATGGCTACCAGGTAATTCATATTATACACACGATATAACATGATGCCAATGTCACACATAGGAATAAGGTGTCAACATAAACTCAATATCAATAACAACAAAAACAAAATTTAAAGTTATTAAATTTAAGTTTAAATGAGTGAAATTAAACCAAAAATCAGATATTTCCTAATTTCTCACTATCCAAAAGTCTACTATCCTGCTAATTGGTACCACAAAGTAAGACTGAACCTAAACCTCACGTTTATGTGCCACTTTTGGGAAGAAAAAAAACACGTTCAAAAAAGAAATATTACTTCCAACGAAACAAAACAAAAAAAAACAAACAAATCAGCATGTTAATAATTTTTCAATAATTACATGTAGAGATTACAAAATTAATAATAAATTAATACACTGTCCAGGCTTAAACTTGCACATACAGATATTTATGTAAGAAAGAAGGGATTTGAACTTAGACTTTTACACAACCCTCAACTCTCCAAGCCATCTCATATTGCTGATCCACCTGATTACATACATGTTGAAAAGACAAATAATCATTAATATACATATTTCATGCTAAGCCAGAACCCATCAGTTGCTCCAGATTACCATCTCCACACAAATATACAATCAGTGCTCAGCTTTATATTAAGATAGCCAATCTTCAAACTTTAATAGTCAGGGTTCAAACTACTCCAACTCACAACTCTTCAGCTTTTCATTTCATTGAAAATATGATGATGGAATATTCAGAAACTTTGTTAGTGCCAAGGTTGTCATCCTACCCATGTTGAAATTTGTGATTCTGACTCCTCATGTACAGGAGAATAATCCATTTTGCATACATATGCGAGGAATGGGCAGATCTTTAATGCACTTTGTATCAATATGTAAATTAATACACTTTACAGGATTACACCAGCACATACACATATATATGTAATATATAAGGAATTCAAACTTAGACTTTCACACAATCCTCAACACTTGCTGTTTTAAAAGTTTTGATTTATATCTTTCATTTCTGAGAATTATTCATTATTGTATTATATTCTCTAATTCAGTTTTTTAAAAATATTTTCCTCTGGTATAATTTCAATAACTCTTTTTCTTAAAGTTATATTATGAATTTCAACCCTCTTCAACACAATTTTTTTATTATTTTTTTGTTTTTTATGTTAACCATTAACTGATATTTTCTATTATGTTTACCTTTGTTATTTTGGTCAATTTCTTTATTAAAAAAGCTTTATTTCAAGCTGAAAATAGACAAAATAGAAAACAAAAAGATAATAAATCAGCTATAAAAAATTGTGTTCAATATGTAAAAGGAACTACAGACAGTATTGGATGTATATTAAAATGCTATAATATAAATATAATGTTTCTAGTCATCAAAAGATCAGCAATATAATAACCAAGCCTAAGGGTTCAATCCCTCTTGAATCTCATGGTGTTTATCAAATTTCATGTGAAAATTTAAAGCTTCTTACATAGGTATGAGTAATTGTTACATCAGTGTTAGGAGAGATGAGCTTGCTAATACAGTTAAACAACACTCATCATCATCAACACTCACACTCCATACTATCGATTCAGGTCATAAAATTGATTTTTCTAATACCAGAATCATATCCAGATGTGATAATCTCTACCAATGTAAAATCAGAGAAGCCATTGAGATAATTAAAAGACCATATTTTATCAATAAGCAAGATATACATGCAAACTTACTCTTATTTGGAAAGATGTTTTTAAAAACATTATTAATTTAACATTTTTGCTATTGGTGGAACTGTAATATTTTTTTTTCTCAAATCAGTTATTGTAGTGCTTCTACAACTGTCTTTCTATCTTTAAACATCTAGTAGATGACTTGTGTGATCAAGTCAAAACATAGGTATATTAATAGTTAAATTTTTTAACATGAATAAACCCACAAAATATGTTTTTTTTTATTTTTTTATATATGCAGCCTGTGAAAATCTTTGTATATATATATATATATATATATATATATATATATATATATATATATATATATATATATATATATATATATATATATATATATATATATATATATATATATATATATATATATATATATATATATATATATTCTAACCAAATAGAAAAGAAAAAATAATAAACGGAAGGAGACTCTTATAATATTAAAACTGTTAAAACAGCTGGATAAGCTCAGTGGTCAATTAGTTATCTTATACTTAGCTACAAAGGTATACAGTCTAACAAATATAAAAAAAATTAAAGCAATAATAAAATATATTATTATAAAATAATTAACTGTGTGGGGAAGAAAGAAAAACTTCACTCGTTCTCAAGAAATATTTTTTTTAATATATATTTATATATTTCCCTTTATCAAAACATATTCTTTGAGTTACAAACATTTTGTACTTAAAGCAGCATCTTCTAATATATTCTTATGTCTTATCTAATATTTTACATAGCCCATAATTATTTATTAATATGATATTGATTTACTCTACACTTGCAGAGTGAAATGGAATAAACTTTTCTAATGCTACAATAAAATATAATGAATTTCTTCTGCCACCACTAAAATTATAATTAGTTAAATAGGGTGATAATTAATGAAGTAATAAATAATGATCCCAGGTTCTTTTGCTATACTTTAGAAGTGATGATGTTGTATTGTGTTGCTAAACCAATGCCCGGCATCCTGGTAGACTGTAGAAAACATATACTTTTTTTTATAAGTTAAAGTGTGCTAATTTGCTATAATAATAGCTAAAATTACATAAAGAAAATGTAATTTGAATACTACTGACATAAAAAAATTATATAAAAATTTTAAATAATTATAGTAATTCACCCAGGATGTCATTTGAAATAATAGAAATAAAGAAGATCTTTTATATGCTTCTACTAATCCTTAATAACATGATAAAATAATTAATTTTAATTATTATACTTTTACTAACAAAATTATAGATAATGTGCAGTCTTAAATATAAATTACATAATTCATTGCAAAATTAAATAAATAGTTATTCTTTGAATTGCAATTCCAGCTTTGGAATTGACCCATTTATGGAATATTTTCTCATAAACATTAAGGTTTTGAATCTGCATGAGGACTGTTTACCTGATTGACCAAAATTTCTCTTACATTTAAGAATTCAGGACCCAATAAATTTTGCATATAGAAAAATACACAAAAATTCAATTCAAGTAATTAATAAGCAAGTTCATTAACAATAAATATAAAATAAATTATTTACAATAATATTTAGAAAGTTATAATCAAAATACAAGCATTGTTACTATTTAGTAGGATGTTTTAATAATACATCTAGGATTGCTTCACTAACAAATCATTATTTAAAATTACATTTTCTTCCCTTTATACATTATAATGAGTTTTATAAAACAAACATGAAATTAATTTAAATAGCTGGAATATTTATCTGATTTATTTCTAATCTGTTCTAATTAAACTATTACATTAAAAAATGTTTAATGAAAAAAACAATAATAATAGTCTTAGCTTCAATGATAAGCTAATCAACGTTTTTCATAAAGTATTCCCTGTGAGTATTACTATATAAAACATCATAAATCAAGATGACTTTCATCTGAACTGCTAATTAACTGGTTTTTAACCATTACACTATTATGATAATGATAATCATTACCATCACAATAAATAAATTATTATCTACCATTAATTTTAAATAGACTAGTAAACAATAGGTAGCATTCATCCAAAGTCAAGTACACACATATAAATTATTCAATCTATGTCCAGATGATAACAACAATATACTTAAATGTAAAATGACATACTAATCCATTGGCTATTAGATCCCAGTTGATAAAAAATAACATTGCATCTGCACATTTTCTAAAATGCTATGCTTTTAAAAATACACAATTAAAATTACTAATTTCTTGTTGATTTTGTGATGGACTACTGGCAAAGCACAGTAGCACAATACAGACATTAACTTATTTAAATGAAAACACTACAAATAACTAAGTGCACCTTGAGAAGCTAAGAACCTCAATAACTATCCTATCATTTTCATAACATCTTCAAAAGCATAATTAATTTATCCTTCAATAGTAGGAAAGTATTTAACAACATCATGAGGGATAGGCAAAACATAGGCTCTGGAGAGCAAAACATCATGAACAAATAATGGTGACTTGTTAAATCTAAGACAAAGAGTATGTGTGGATGCAGTCTCAGCACATAAAAAAATGGAAAACACATCATATAATGATCCTCTTTAAGGATCTAGATACCTTAGCAACATATCAAATATAATCACAGAATATCAAACACTATCCTCTCTGGGAATATAAAATGTGAACAATGGAGAGAATATCTCTATCCCACAAAACACAACAAAGAAAATGACATTTCATAAAGTTTAGAGCTCAAAACATAATCCAAGGATAAACAATGGTAAGATAATAAAATTATCACTTATAACTAAATAGCTTAATATTCACACTAAAATGACATACCTTAAGCAATGTCTGGAAACAACACATTTAATAAAAATCAACTTAAAATAGCATAATAATATTCCGCATTAAATAAGGAATACACACACCTGCAATTAAGACTTTGAATACTTATAAAAATAAAGTGGACATGATAGAAAATAAACATTACTCATTGAATGTCTATAAACAAAATAAAATTTCATTATGATAATAAATTTAAAAGTACTTCATTATAATAACAGTGGAAAATATTGAACTTCTGATAAACTAATGTATAGGCTATTTACCCATAAATTATATTAAACACTCATAAATAGTATTTAATAACACATGTAAGAGATAAATATCTCTAATTTAAACTTTACCTAGAATGACTTTGTATAAGATATATGAATTTTATCTGTGTTTGGTAAGAATACTTACATATTCTGTTACACATCTCTTGAAGAATGATATAATATATTAAGGTAAATATCTTTACACATTAATATCATATAGAAAACATTAAAAACATTTTTAAACCTTATTTCTTTAACAGATTTCCTTCCATAGTGTGCAACCTGCTAAGGGCACAGAGTCCTTCCTCAGTGGCTTGACCATAGAACAAAACATCCATTCAAGTAAATGGATTTTCATTCTCAGAAAATGAAGCAAATATAACTTTCAATTTTAAATGATAAATAATAAACATTGAAAAAAGTCTTATTTTTAACCAAACAAAAAGTTGGATCTATTTGAACGAAGACAAAAGCATAAAACATAAGAAACATAAGCTAGATTGTTTGGAGTTTGAACTAATAGCGCATAATAATAATAATAATAATAATAATAATAATAATAATAATAATAACAACAACAACAACAACAACAACAACAACAACAACAACAACAACAATAATAATAATAATAATAATAATAATAATAATAATAATAATAATAATAATAATAATAATAATAATAATAATAATAATAATAATAATAATAATAATAATAATAATAATAATAATAATAATAATAATAATAATAATAATAATAATAATAATAATAATAATAATAATAATAATAATAATAATAATAATAATAATAATAATAATAATAATAATAATAAGAAGAAGAAGAAGAAGAAGAAGAAGAAGAAGAAGAAGAAGAAGCTATACATAGAATTTTATAAGGGGTGTCCACAGTTACATTGGAAATATAATAGCTTTCCCATTCCTCCTTCTTCTTTTAAATGAATGCACATATTAAGAGGAACTGTTAATTTTTTCCAAATAAATGCAGAAATATTATTTTAGTATTTTTTTTATAAAAAAATATTACATTTGGCATTAATAGTCTGTAATTGAACACAAGGCATAGTTAAATGACCATTATTGTTGACTCCACAACTATTTCTTTTATAAATTTTATTTTTAATTTTCTGTGGCTAAATTTTTGTAAAAGTAATTTTTCCTTTTTTTTATTTTCTGTTTCTCAGCAAACATAGAAAAAGTGAAGCACAAATAAAGGTTATCTTGTCCTATAAATAATAGGTTATTAATCATTTATAATTTTAATATGAAGACAGTATATTAAATATTGATAGAAATTCAGAAAGTTGGGCATTTAATATTTAATAATTGGCACAAAATAATTAATAGAACTTATCATCATTAACTTCAATTTTTACAGTCATTTATCGTTAATTAAAACTTATGAGTTAATTTTCTCTTCCAAAAATATAAAATATGACAATGTGATTTAATAAAGTACAATATCCCTTATGGCTTTTTAAATTAATATAAAGTTATCACTCAGTTTAAAGTATAACTGTTGAAATTGAGCCATTATGAATTGATTGTTGTCTATGAGCATAATATTAGTAATAAGAAAATTCAAAATTGAAATTAGCAATAAAAACAAAGATATCTTATTAACTTTTTCAGCAATGCATGTTAAGTTGGTATCTGTAAGATTTTGAAACTGTACACTTAAATAAAAATAAAATATTTAAAAAAGTTATTGCTGTTAAAATGTGAAGATTGCAGTGGTCTATAAAATGATGATGATCAACAGAATCAGTCAGAGAGAATGAGCAAGCAAAAAAGCTGACACTGGCAATATTATCGTATATACTTGGGTTGACAGGTTTCAAAAATTAATTTACACCCAACAACAATAATGACCCCTTTCCTAAAATATTTCAAGTACAATGTGAAACTAATTTATATAATTATATAACTTTGAAATTCAAGTGATCTTTAACAACCAAGGTTGAAGAAAAGGTCAATTTTAATTAACTTTTAGTAACTGATAAAATTAAATAATTAAAACAAGACAAAATATTTTATTATTTTATAAAATTAGTGTCTTTTCTTCCACCTAAAATTTATCAGAAATTCAAAATAAATTGTTTAATCCTTTATCAACAACTTTTAATAAAATATTGTTTTTTTAATCAATTTAATGGTTCAACTTAAATATCTTGGCAATTAAAACCAAGAAATAAAAATATATATATATATGCACACACACACACTCCTAAACACACACACGTATACCAGAAATTGCAAATATTTAAAGTAAATCTATTTTATAATTAACTAATTCTGATTTTTTAACAATTTAATCTTATTTGAATAAAACTATTAATTTAAACTAGAGAGATATTATTTTAAAACTCATGAAATCAAGAGCATAATTAATATATCAATCATTACTAAATAATTAAATAACTGAACTTTGTTGTTCATAACTATGGTATTAACTCTATCTAGAATTTTTTCTTTTAAAGTCTGCATAAATTAAATAATAACTTTTGAACTTCAAGGTTACATTTTTAAATCTAAGAATTATATTATTAAAATAGCTATACAATTTATAAAATATTATCTATTTTATATCCATAGTGAATGAAATAAAATAAAACATTAATATAAGATAAATATTATTACCAATTTTCTTTATTCATAAATTTTATTTTATTTCATAACATAATAGCATAAACTCAACAGTTTAAATATCTAATAAGGACAATGTGCAATAACTCAGGTCACAATATATATATATATATATATATATATATATAAAATATTATATATATATATATATATATATATATATAAAACAAAAACAAGTTTTAATCACGTTAAAACCTGCTGTCACTTGTATTTATAATCAATAGATGGTGTTTTACCAAAAACACCATCAATTGATTATAAATACAAGTGGTAGCAGGTTTTAACGTGATTAAAACTTGTTTTTGTTTTTCATAAATATACCTTTAAAGGTTTCTGTGATGATATAGATTACATAGGCTTTGACTATGTGGAGAAACTGAACAGAGATCAGACCCATATAGCTATCTGGCTTGTTTGGCTGAGTTTGAAGACTTTATCAGTCTGAAAAATTTCATGCTTGCAAACTGATAGAAACTTTGTGCATAAACACTTGGAATCAGTGTTTAGATCTAATTTCTTGGCTCTGTCCTTCACTGATGATAGCAAATTAGCTTGAAATCAGCTAATCTGAAGGTGGGCTAAAATTAAAGAGATAGTTAATTCTGACTATTTGATCGTTTATGTAAACAAATGTATTCTTGGTCGGTGTTTTTGGTAAAACGCCATCTATTGAATATATATATATATATATATATATATATATATATATATATATATATATATATATATATATATATATATATAATTATTCAAAACAATACAATAATTAATACAGTAACAATATTTTAAACAAATATATACCAATTTAATAGAAGTACTTTCAACTATCTATGTAGTCGTTGTCAACTAGACTCAAATTGTATTAGAAAAAACCGTTACAAATGTAAACAAAAGCAATACGTCATACATCAATTTTCCCACAATTCATTAATTTTTATATTGGCTGTCTGTCTATTTATCAACTGTTGCTTTTCACTTTTTATTAACATAGCTTCTTTAATTTTGCGTTTATTATTATTTCTTTCAATACACAGAATTTTAACTTTATTAAAATCAAAATCAAAACCATAATTACATGTTACATTATGATCAAAAAATACTGATGGTGATACATCATCATTTCTAACATTCTCTTGTCTTGATTTTTGCACTCGTTTATATAATAACAAATGCTCCCTTGATCTTTTCTCCAATGTACATCGAGATTCCCCAATATATGCCTTTCCACAAAAACATAGCCATTTATATATTGCACAACTTTGATTTAAAATACCACACCTATTTTTTGAATTATTTATTAATCTATTTAAATTAGGAGTAGTATAAAATGCAACTCGACATATATTTTTATATATCTGTTTTATAAATTTAACCTGTTCATTACAAATAAATGGTATTGATATCCAAGTATATTTTATTTTATCAATATCTATAGCATCTAAAATATTTCTATTATTATTAAACTTAGTAACAATATTATAAATTAATTTATGATCATATCCAACATTTAACAAATCCATAATAAATACATTTATGTTACTTATTTTATCAGAACTATATTTACATAATTTATTATTCCTAAATAAAAA
Organism: Epiperipatus broadwayi; assembly: GCA_028023455.1. Lineage (NCBI taxonomy): Eukaryota > Metazoa > Onychophora > Udeonychophora > Euonychophora > Peripatidae > Epiperipatus > Epiperipatus broadwayi. Next base: position 434,621 of record JAQFVV010000331.1, on the reverse strand, counting down.
TGATTTTAAACTGGATAATTTATGTGTAATTGGCACATTTGAATACCAAGGAATATATCCTCTTTTTTCAATATCTTTTATTACCATACAATAATGTTAGAAATGATGATGTATCACCATCAGTATTTTTTGATCATAATGTAACATGTAATTATGGTTTTGATTTTGATTTTAATAAAGTTAAAATTCTGTGTATTGAAAGAAATAATAATAAACGCAAAATTAAAGAAGCTATGTTAATAAAAAGTGAAAAGCAACAGTTGATAAATAGACAGACAGCCAATATAAAAATTAATGAATTGTGGGAAAATTGATGTATGACGTATTGCTTTTGTTTACATTTGTAACGGTTTTTTTTCTAATACAATTTGAGTCTAGTTGACAACGACTACATAGATAGTTGAAAGTACTTCTATTAAATTGGTATATATTTGTTTAAAATATTGTTACTGTATTAATTATTGTATTGTTTTGAATAATTATATATATTTTATTATAATTGGAATACAGACATTGATTAATAATTTATATATATATATATATATATATATATATATATATATATATATATATATATATATATATATATATATATATATATATACATGGCATTAGAAAATATGCCTACACAGGCTGAAATATAGGTCACTAAGTAGGGATTATATTAATGGTACTAAAGTATTATCATAATAAACTGCATGTGGCATTACAGTAAATATCAATATATTAGTACATTATTTCTTTACTGCATAATTGTATAATACAAGATCAAGGATATAATTCTCTGAAAATTCAAACATTCACATATAAAATGTATTCAAGTGCTTACACATGTAGCATTACTTCCATGTTGTCAAAATAGGATAGTGTAAGAAAAATCTTAATTCTACTCTTCATATTCTATCATTAAAGTACTTAACATTTTAACAATATAGACTGGAATTATTATCATAAAGACCAATAAAACATAATGCTCTCTCTCTCTCTCTCTCTCTCTCTCTCTCTATCTATATATATATATATATATATATATATATATATATATATATATATATATATATATATATATATATATATATATATATATATATATATATATATATATATATATATATGTATATTAATTTTAACTATAAAATTTAATAAACAATCTTATTCCAACAATAAATATGCACACATATATATGATATATCAATATTAAATATAATAATATTTAAGTAATAAATACTTGAACAATGTTTTTGATTCCCATCTTTTATTAGTTGTTATTATGAGGATTTTGTTCCATTGACAACAATAAGATAAATAATAAAAATATATACCCTATAACTAAAGTTTTTTTAACAATCTTTAACTTTCATGAAGACAGACTTTAGATACATTTATTTATTTGGAGATTGTATAACAATCCAAAAATTTATTCTAATTTTTCAGTGTTTCTATTTGTGAAAACCCAAAAGTTGCAGATTTATCTCTTAAAGAAATCAAAATAAATTGATAACTTATCTTTCAAAAATAAATCAATTCTAAGTATTGCTACAATAGGTAATATCCACAATAAGTTATTTTGAAGTTTCAAAATATTTTAATTCAATTAATTTGTGATACCTTTAAAATATATCATGTATACAGGTGGGGACACAATACATTATCCAAAAGAAATTATTGTCTACTTTTAGTGAAAAAGTTACAAAATGATACCATTGCAGTTTTATGAAAAACATATCAACATCAATAATTTGTGCATTATTATTCACTAAAAAGTTTCAAAGGTGCTGATTATTCATGTGATTCTCAGAAGACACATTTGTCAAAGTCCAATGCTTAATAAAAAATTTCCTGTAGCAATGTATGCTGTATATGCAAAGTTGAGATTAAGCAGGAAAACTGATAATCATAAAAAGAGATTTATTCAGTGAATGTTCTTTTATTTATAGGTTTCTATTAAAGTCATAAATTATATCATCATCATCATGATAACATAAATAAATAATTACAATTTTACTCACATTTATTTAACTCTTTTAACTTTGACACCAGGATTTCCTTTGTTTAGATACACACACATGTATAGTCACATGCAAGAATAAAATATTATTTGCAATTAAAATAATTTCAAAACTATAGATAATATTTTAATAAATATTTAAAAAAATATATTTTATTTCAATAAATATTTTTACTACAAATAATAAATTAATTTTATATTGTTTACTTATTTATTTATCCTCATACTAAGTAATACCCTATTTTAAAATTAAAATAATGACTTTACATTAGAATTTTAAAATAGTATCCCTTTAGAACATAAACAGACAGAATAAATAAAAAATCACCTACACATTCAAGAAATAAATTAATGTAACTATTATAGATCATTTTAATATATCACATAAATTAATATGATTATGATTTATTAATCTCACTCTATATCATTCATTCATATCTTTAACATATGTGTTTTTATAATATATTGCCTTTTTATAAAATTTTAGTTTTGTTTGTGTGTGTGTGTGTGTGTGTGCATTAACATCAATGTTATATTACTGCAAATTTAAAGTTTGATACAAAAATCTCAAAACTTATTCCATATGAAATGACATATTGGAATTGTGATGATCATTTTATAGGTATAAAACTTTGAATAATAATATATTTATAATAAAGCAGTAAAAAGTTTTAAGCTATATTTGTTATAGTACTTCATAATAATTATCATATATATATATATATATATATATATGATAATTATTATATATATATACACACATATATATATATATATATATATATATATATATATATATGTGTGTGTGTGTGTGTGTGTGTGTGTGTTGAACAAAGCATAATTTGACTATCTCTGCTAAGTTTTTTTCTCTGAATTAAATGATATAATTCATTCTATTTTTTATACTCGATATTTATTCTAAGCCTAAATAACTAATGGACAATAGATGTCAGATATATATCCAAATCCTCAGACTAATTACATTTTTCAGTCAAGAGCATTAGAATTTCGATTATCTATTTATTTAGTTAATTTATTGATTTATTCTATTTAAGCTAATAGACCGATTTAAAATAACTTATTGTTTTAAATTTAATATAAATTTAAGTCTTACACAAATTTGATGCTCCTCACTGAATAAGGCTAATAGTAAGAGACTATTCTGGAAATTTGATTATAGAGTGACTTTTTAATATTACAAAAAAGTAGTCTTTAATTATAATAAATAAAATGAATTACTTCTTTTAAAAAATGTATACACCTGGGTCTCGTTTTACGAGATAGATAGGTTCCTCAGAAAACATGCGCAAAAGAAATTGCACAAAAATAGACGTAACTTACCTTGAAAAAGGGGGGATACAGACTGTGATTTTTCAAAAATCACATAAAAGCAAAGCACCAACATAAAATTACTTTAAAATTCACATAAAAAAGAAAATAAGTAAATAAAATATGACTAATAAAAAATTTCAAATTTGAACAAAAATTGATGCAAGACAAACTTTTTTTAACTATAATATTTAATTTTATTCAAAACAATATGTATTTTTATGCATAATCTACAGTACAGTAATTTAATTTTTTTATACACATTTTAATTATTATTGCTTTTTGCCGATAAACAGATTCATTTGCAAACTGGTAAAAAATCAGATTCTTCACAAGAGGAAATACAACTAGCACCAATGTCACTCTCATGTTGTGTTAATGGTTTTCTGGTGACAACGTAATTAGTAATTAATCTTTGTAATTTTTAATTGTTAATTACAATTAAAAATCAGATTTTAATTTATAACTGTTAAATTTAATTGTGCCCACTACTATTACTCACCTTTTAAAAATAAACTTGCGGACACTAAATGATTAATAATTGATTACATTCTTTTTTAAAAAGCAAAAATGGAATGTGATTTAAAATGCAAAATTAACATGCACAATATTTGAACAAATTTACAATATAATCTTGTAAATAAGCAATTATTTTATCTAGCGATGTGTTTACAATTATATATTACATTCAAATATTAGCCTTTCAAGCCAATTGAGCATGTGCCTTTTGGGAGTGTTAAATAAATGAATACTTTCCTCTTCAATCCAAGATATTGCATAAATAATATATCTTGAATTGAAGAGGAAAGTATTCATTTATTTAACACTCTCAAAAGGCACATGCTCAATTGGCTTGAAAGGCTGATATTTGAATGTAATTATAATCTTGTAAAATTTATTGTGTATATACATAAAATGTGGAAATCATGATATTAATTTCATTATTGCATAAAATCTTACTATTATAAAGCACTGAAAATATTGAAATTATTAAGATGAAAGTCGAATTCCTATAATGTGCTATTACTTTCAATATGATGTATGTGTGCAAAATTTATTATTTAAAGTAATAGCGCATTATTGATGTTCGACTTCCAAAGAAACATGAATCGCATAACTTCAAAATCACATTAAATAAATCTGCATAAAACGAGACCCAGGTGTATATATAATCAGAACAATAAGCTTCAAATTTCTGGTTTTATTAGTGCAAAATTTTGTAGTCAAGTACATTTTCATCTGTTGTCCAAAATTTTTAATGCATAAAGGATAGAAAAATGATAATTATAAAGCAAAATATCCACTACTGCATGTAAGATTTTGGACTGTAGATAAAAGTGGATTCAAATTTTGTGTGTAACATAAATGGCATTGTTTTTAGAAGGCACTCTGTTTAGATAAGTAGCATTTGGGGATTTATCTTTTTAAAATGATATATTTATCCGTGCTATAAAATTTCAGTTGTATACATTAATTAAAACACTTTGAAATAAACTCTACAATGTTCAATAAAGAAATTCATATAACGTCTTCCATGATATACCATGAAATTTGAAATCAAAAAACAATGATGAAATTAGATCTCATATTTCCTAAGAATTAAAAAAAGTATGGTCCAGATATGCTCCTATTGGACAATAATGTGCTTAATTGATGTTTCTAAAGAAGATAGAATCATGTACAAATGACTATATAGATATGTACTTTTAACAAAAATGAATATTGTAGCACTCGAAATTGAACTGACAATAATAAGTTTAAACATGTATCTTGCTACATTTAAGTGCCATTGTAATACTATGTAACTAAAAGGATTAATAAAGTTTATTATTGCTGAAACTTAATAATAATAATAATAATAATAATAATAATAATAATAATAATAGTAATAATAATAATAATAATAATAATAATAATAATAATAATAATAATAATAATAATAATAATAATAATAATAATAATAATAATAATAATAATAATAATAATAATAATAATAATAATAATGATGATGATGATGATGATGATGATGATGATGATGATGATGATGATGATGATGATGATGGTCATGATGATGATGATAATACATCAACCATTTAGCTATAAAGCAAACTCCAACATCAAAACTCGGTCTTTAGCAGACCAGTTACATCAGCGAATAATAAGGATCAACTCATCACACTACACACAGCAGTACATATTTAAACTTATGCATGCATACAATAATGCTTGTGATTTTAAACCTATTAAAAATAAAAAAAGTAATACATGCCTTCTGAAACCTCATACTTGTACCAGAGCTTACATAAGGTGAGCACTTAAAAATAAGCTGAATATAAAGGTGCCAATGGCAATACAGGAAGATAATGCAACAGATGCAGGTCAAAATATGATTATGCCCATCTTTGAATTTTTTAAAATAGTTACAAACACAAGAATCACCTACAATAACACACAATAAGTATGGCTTTTATGAGACTAAAACCCCATTTGCAACAGATCTATTCATAGCTAAACTCAATAGTATTCCAGATGCTTGTCACCCAGAAGTTCCAGAATCCCACTATATTAAAACATCTAAGCAAATTTACAGGAAAATATTGAAGTTGTTTAGCTAACTATTGGGCACAGCAAGGGGGTCTACACACTTACCATAGTGCCATATAATAATAAAAAAAAATCATTCCACTAACTACTGACTTTAAACCAATTTCTATTGGACCATTGTGGATCAAGATCATCGAAAAAATCATTAAAGATGAAATTGAACCATACATATTGCTACTCATTTCTGAAGCACAGTATGCAAAAAAGTCTCTTTAACTATGGAAGCAGCCTTCTTATTTAAAGCAATTTTAACAACAATCAAACAGCAAAAAAATAGGCTCCTATAGTGATACAGCTTGATATTGAGGCTGCCTTTGATTTGGTAAACATAACTACACTCTTAGAAATGCTTGAAAATACTCAAATCCCTAGAACACACCTATACCTAATAGCTAACCTACTTTTAAATAGAGAGATTCATGTAACACTAAATGGAATAAACTCCCATCATTCATTTGAACTCAGTCAACATCCCAGGGGTTCCCTCTTAGCTCATTGCTGTTTATATTATACATAAATCCCCTCATTAAGAGCATACAGCAGACTTTTGATGCAATTGAGATACTTGGAACAACTCAGCAAACTGCATGCCTTGCATACATGGTTGATGTCACTATCTACCTGACATCCAAAAAACAAATACCACAGCTGAAAAAAATACTGCAAGAATATTCACAGAAATACAAATTAAAGTTTAATCCAGGAAAAACTACAGCTTGGACACTATTCACAGGAAACCAATGTGCACCAAACTACAACTCAAAGCCCATCCCTTTTCTTTTGTTACCGTTTCATATGAAAATCATGGGAATGAGATGTCACATTTAAAATAAGCTGAAGGAAGAAGCTGAAAGAATAGTAGCCTTTTTATCCTAAACATATATGTCACTATATGCAAAAGTACAGTTAATTAATAAGCTTATTATAACAAAAATAGTTTATTATGTGCCAGCTGTTTCTTTCTCCAAAGCATTTGTAGCAAAAAATAAAACCATATTTAATAATCTACTTTGGTCTAAAAACAACCATAGCAATATCATCTAAAAAACTAGACAAACCCCTTATCAAAAATGGCCTTGGCTTGCATAGCATTAACCTCTTTCAATTGCAAAAGCTGAAAAACCTAATAGTCACCACAATTGCAAAATTCCCTAGACTTAAACACTTGGTCAAGGTCACTCCAACAGATAGACTGCTTCCAAAAAGATTATTATTTGCTACCATGATCTATCAATACAAACCACTGTACATAATCTGGATCAGTTTCTAAATAAATATACTGGGAAATCTATGATTTAGTTAACATTCAAACTGATGTGAGTGCTTCCCCTCCTATGTTAAAAATTAACAACAAGAAATTGCTCAAGGAATTAAAAAAATGGGCACTTGTGCCCAAATATTTTTATTTCATAATCAAAATGAATCTAGTTGTTATGCCAACAACACATTTTCTATATCATAAAAGACTATATCTATGCATTGATTCTTTTGTGGAGTGTGTCACTGAGCAGAAGAGACACTACACCATATTATATACCAGTGTGTGGCTCTAATCCAAACACAACAGATTATGTATAATGCATATAAAAAGCCTGGTATCATGATCAATCAAATACTTGGGGGTTTTCAGGAGAGATCTATACCCAACATTAGAGTGACCACATTCATCTTATATGCATTCTGGTGCACCAGATGCACTTTCTTGTTTGGAAAAAAATACTAGATGCCACCCATCTACATTTAAAAATAAATTAGCAGGCATTCAAAATAGAAACAGGCTAATAACCTGTCCACTTTTATATGTCGCAACTTGGTCTCTGTTAAAACAGCCACCAATGTTGTAAGTATATCACAGACTCAGTTAAACCAATATCAGCGAAATTCACAACTTTTTTTATCAATTTAATTAAAAAAAGAGAGAGAGATTAAAATGAACTATAGTGACATATGCAAAAATTAATGAACAATCAATTAAAATTGGACAATGCACAATCACAATGGTTTATAATTAGAAGAAATTGCACACTAGCATAAAGTCTTGATTAGATCTCTATAATCAGAAGAAATTCAAGAAATTACACACTTACATAAAGAAAATGGACTATATTCTTATTGGAAATAAAACTCTCGCAACTAAATGAACCAATTAATAATGGACAATGCTTTTATCAGTTGAAACATTCATTTCTGGAGCAACTTGATATATGTAATAATGCCAAATAATTCAATGTAATACATGCAAACAATGTAAAGTTTCTTTGAATTAATAAAGTGCCTTTTGAAACATAATAATAATAATAATAATAATAATAATAATAATAATAATAATAATAATAATAATAATAATAATAATAATAATAATAATAATAATAATAATAATAATAATAATAATAATAATAATAATAATAATAATAATAATAATAATAAAAATAGAGAATGCGCATGAGCGTGTATGCCTAAGTCATCAAGAATGAAGGTCTTATTAATAATCTTTTTTCCCCATATTCTAATCGCTTTCACACTTAAAAACTGTGATATATATCTGTGATAGATAAAGACAGCGATGGCTGATTACTGAACAGTTGTTTTCTAGCAAAAAGTAAGTAATATGGTCATTCATAACAAAAAATAAATTCTAACGTCATAAACAAGCATGGCGTCGTGTCAAGAGGCAAACGATGTAAATTGCGCTCAAACAAACGGCTATAAAATGAAAACTGCGACTATCACAAAAACATACGCGAACATAACAAAATAAAACAGCAGCTTCACAGCATCGAAAAAAGTCCAGCATTAACACAGACAGCCAGATTTAGGAAGGTAAATCAAGCCGACATAAATAATTTAAACCTCATAGAAAACAATAATGAAGAGCCCTCCCCAACGATATGGAAGCATGATGAACTGCAAGAAATAAACATTAATTTCAACAGCACCATCCCAAAAAAAATATTCGCAACTTTCCCAAAATTTTTTTCACCGAGATCATTAGAGTTAGCTGTCACTGATAGGAATTTAACACTCTATAAATTCCCCAGAGAGCTTCTTTACGAGGAGCTGACAGCAACAGCATTGTGGGATACAGTCTCTAGTATTGGAGAGCATCCAAACTCGCAATACATTGCAATTCAGTTTTTCGATGAACATCAGCATGCAAGATTTCAAACTAAAGTAAAAACTTTGGGACGCTATGCGCTAATAATAGTCGATCAAAGCTTGCAAAACTATTGTAACAGAATAATTAAAAACAATTACTTCGGATATACCATTCAGGATTTTCAAAAAATAATACAGTCATTTGGCAAAGCTATTTATATAAAACAAATCTACTTATCCGACAACCCCATACTGGTTTTCAGCAACAACTTTCATTTCAAAATAAAGCTGAATGACAATGTAAACCCGGAGGATATTCCAAAACAAATAATTGACCAGAATGCAATACTGACTATTCACATAAAAGGATTAAGGCCAAGATGTTTTGCGTGCGGTGAAACTGGACACTTAGCAATCGAATGCAACACCAAAATCAACCATAAAAACCAACTGAGCTCTGAAGATCAACCAACAGAAGCTCACCAACTGGAATCAAACAGTACAAAACAGATAACGAAAACAACTAATAAACAAGAAAAAAATAATAAAAAAACCACAGATCAACAGCAATTGAATAATAAAAAAACTGCACACACATTGCCAGCACCTGAAATTCTGGATTTATCAACAAAATCAACCAATATAATTCAAACCCCCACTGAAAAAAAAACAGAAAGTCAACAACCTCAAGAGGCTCCAATGGAAAAAACAGCGCACAATCTAAGTCAGCCTACCAAAGATACTGATGAAAAAGAAATAATAAAAGAACAAACAAACTCACACAGTAATAGTGATCAAATATATATATATATATATATATATATATAACACACCAAACACCCAATATTAAAAATAATACAACAATGGAAATTATGGAAGCTATCACCCCAAATATGCCTCAAATTACCAAAGCTGACACAGAACAAAGAATAAGACCAGGCCGCCCACCAAAGAAAAATAGAGGGCCCAAAAAATCAAAACAGAATCCAACCTTAGCCTTTCTGATCACAACAATACAACAACAGTGGAAACAGATGAAGATCTGGAAATGGAATATGAGAATGAATGGGAAGAAACACCAGATCAACCCTAATATTTAAATCTCAACCAAAAACATATAATGAAAATAAAAATTGTGGCAATCAATGTCAGGGGTTTGAACTCAACCTTAAAAATTAATAAGTTAAAACATCCGATCAAAGATATACAACCACACTTGCTTGGTATACTTGAGACAAAAACTTATGCTGGATCACAAACTGACCCATCCAAACATTTAAATATGGAAGGTTTTTGTGCATGCTCCAGAGACTCTTCCTCTTTCTCAGCTGGCACTGGACTCATAATTGCTAAAAATTGCCCAATCACAATGTCCAAAATAATTCACATTGACATGAACTTATTAAATGCAACCTTCACCCCAAAAAGCATAACAATAAATCTGGTTTTTGTATATATGCCTTTACAGGATAAAAAAATAGATACCATAATTGCAAACATTAAATCTGGGTTAGCTACAACTTCAAACCCAACCATCTTAATTGGAGATTTCAATTTAAAATATCAGGAATTTACCCAACATTGGCTTCACAGAATAAACATACCACTAATGAGAGACCAAGGTTTTTTGCAATATGATGCCATCTCTTTCCACAATAATCGCTTCTCTTCACTTATTGATCTGTGCTTGTATTCTCCAATGCTTCCCCACCTTATTGAAATAAAACTAACTCCCTCAACTTTTTCCGATCACTCATCTGAAATAGTCACAATTGACTGTGCCCAAATTCAAATATCACCCTTTCCATTTACAAGAACAATAAGAGTTTTACTCCCAGAAACAACCCCTGAATTTCTGTTCTCTGAGACCTACATAATGCTAAACAAAATCAAAGATATGACTTTGAACCTGGTCCAGAAATATCTAGCATTTATGGGAATGTTGTCCTTTAACATCAACCATATAACAAAAAAACAACCTCCACCATCAATACTTTTGTCTCTGGCAGATCAGTTACACCAGAGAATAATCATGATTAACCTATCACACTGCACCCAACAGTATATATTCAAGCTTACACATGCATACAATAAAGCATGTGATGAACTCAAAAGCTATCTGTAGATAAAGAAAAGCAAGGTATGCCTGACCAGGCCACACACTTGGACAAGAGATTGCATAAGATGGGCACTGGGGAACCAACTAGATGTAAAAGTGCCAATGGCATTATATACAAATAGTGGAACATATGCAGGACACAATATGATTATGGCAATTATTGAATATTTTAAAGAGAAATTACAAGAAAAACAACCATATAAAATACCACATAAACTGTTTGGCCCACCAGAGACAAAAACCCCATTCACAAAAGATCTATTCAGAACAAAACTAAATACTATTCAAAACGCTTGCCATCCAGGTAGTCCTGGAGTTCCATTGTTTGTATTAAAGCATCTAAGTAAATTCACAACAGAATATTTGTGTCAGTTAGCAAACCATCTAGTGCAACAAATTCAACCCATGGAGGGTGTCTATCCAATAGCCATAGTACCCTATAATAAAAAAAGCAATTATTCCACCTATTACAGACCTCAGACCAATATCTATGGGACCTTTGCTGATCAAAATTAAGGAGAAAATTATTAAAGATGAAATTGAACCGTATATAATGCCACTTATCTCCGAAGCACGATATGCAAAGAAAAACTCTTCAACAACAGAAACAGCCTTATTCTTCAAAGCAATTCTAGCCACAGTAAAACAGTGAAAAAAATATGGACCCGTTGTTGTGCAGCTTGACATAGAAGTTGCATTTGACTCAGTCAATATATACACACTTCGACACAGAAATTCCTAGAACACATCTATATATAATTGCTAACCTGCTTCTGAACAGAGAGATTCATATAACTTTAAATGGACGAAACTCACCATCTTTCATATCTACCAAATCTATATCCCAAGGATCCCCTCTTAGTTCACAATTGTTTATATTTTACATCAATCCCCTTATTAAAAGCATACAAAATGCATTTACTGGGATTGAAATACCAGACACAACATAGCGCACTACATGCATCACCTATATGGATGATGTTACCATATTTCTAACATCAAAAAAAACAAATACCACAACTCCAAAAGATATTACAAGAATACTCACAAAAATATGAATTAACATTTAATCTGGAAAAAACCACAGCCTGGTCACTATACACTGGTAAACCATGTACATCAATTTACAAATTAAAACCAAACTCTTTCCTTGGGTTCCCATTTTATATGGGAATTACAGGAATGAGATGCCATATCCAAAATAAACTTAAAGAAGAAGCCACAAAAATTATAAACTCCTTGTCCAAGGCATATCTTTCACTATATTTCAAAGTAAGTTAATTAACCAGCTTACCACAAATAAAATAACTTACTATGTACCGGTTATTTCATTCTCAAAGGGGTTCATTTCAAAAATTAAAACCATATATAATAAACTACTTTGGACCAGAAAAACTAGCAATTTCCACAAAAAAACTTAGCCAACCCCTAATAAAAAATGGATTTGGCTTGCACAACATCAATATTTTTCATCTACAAAAGTTAAGGAACTCAATAATCACAATACTTGCCAAATACCCAAAAATTAACCACTTTCTAGAAGTTACTCCAACAGATAGACCACCTCCAAAAAATTCCTTTTTCACCAACATTGTATACCAATGCAAAACCACAGACTAGATTCCAGAACAGTATTTGCATAAGTATTCATACTGGGATATTTATGGTTTAATAAACAGAGAAGCAAATACTAATGTTATACAACCTATGCTAGCAATTAACAACAATAGACTACTCAAGGAATATAAAAAAATGGGCTCTAGAACCCAAATACTTTGATTTTATCATGAAAATCAATCTCATTGCCTTGCCAACAACTTCTTTCTTTATCATAAAAGAATGTATATATCTATTGACCCCTTCTGTGGACTCTGCTATCGAGCAGAAGAGACACTGGACTACTTTATTTATCAATGTGTAGCACTTAACCAAACACGCCAGATGATGTGTAACACCTACAGAAAACCGGGTACAATCATTAATCACATAATAGCTGCTTTTCAGGGAAGATCAATACCTAGCATTAGGGCAGCCACATTTGTTCTATATGCATACTGGTGCACCCAATGTACTTTCTCAATTGACAATAACACCAGATGACACCCAGCTACATTTAGCAACAAACTGCTACAAATTCGAAATAGAGATAAAATAATAACCAACCACCACTTATATGCAGCAACATGGTCATTGTTAAAACAACCATAAATGCTGTGAATGCTGCAAAGAAAACTATCATATAACTAACATTCAAAGTGACATGCGGACAAAAGTAAATAAGCTCCTCATACTTTAGAACTCTGATTATTTTTGCTTTTTTATTTTTTATATTGTTATAGTCCATTAACCACAAAGTGTAACCACTAAATTCATTTATATGTATTTACCCTAATATTATTCATTGTATGTTAAATTTCAAATTTTCTAGATATAAACTTATGTAAACCATTCAGATCAATAAAGCCTTTATTGAAAGGTAATAATAATAATAATAATAATAATAATAATAATAATAATAATAATAATAATAATAATAATAATAATAATAATAATAATAATAATAATAATAATAATAATAATAATAATAATAATAATAATAATAATAATAATAATAATAATAATAATAATAATAATAATAATAATAATAATAATAATAATAATAATAATAATAATAATAATAATAATAATAATAATAATAATAATAATAATAATAATAATAATAATAACAACAACAACAACAAACAACTATTGTCAGTTTACATCATGTGAGCCAACCTAAGTAAAATTTAATAATTAAAGGTTAAAAAAACAAAAAACAAATCTCATTAAAGTTATACAACATTAACATTCCTACATGAATAAACAACTTCCTATAATTAATGTGTAGCAACACAATTATATTGTTTGTTTAATAAGTTGTCTGTTATATTTATATTGTATGACACTTTGATCCTATAACTGAATGTTCAGCAAATAAAGGTTTCAATTTGTCCATATTTATTACACAAACCTTTATATTCATGAATTATCTTTTTCAATGCACTGTTTGACACATCATTATAACTGCACTTGCTATATATATATATATATATATATATATATATATATATATATATATATATATATATATATATATATATATATATATATATATATATATATATTCTAACCCAATATTTTAGTTATTTAGTTTATTTTTTTTTGCACTTTTTGCACTTTTTTCACTAATTTTTCAGGTTGTTGTTAAGGCAACCACAATAAAGCATCATATCCATTAATTTTCCAATATGATCTAAAGTACTTTTCATATAATACAATTGTACATTCAATTCTCTTAAGCCATGCCACGATTGTAATAACAACAATAATTGATCACTTATTAATTTAAAGAATAATTATAATAATATTAATCTCAGGGTTCTTTGTTTCATGTAAGGAAATGCTAGGCAGTATTGTGTTGTCGCATATGACTGGCATTCTGGTCAGCTATAGGAAACATTTATTTTACTTAAATTCAATGTGTCTTCATCTCTCATATCAACTGCTATATTATTTAAAGAGATGATAATTCTATTCAATAATTACGTATAATTTTGAATAACACAGCTTTTTTTTTTTTTTTTTTCAGAATCTCAGTCAGAATAATAAAAAGACAAGGGTGCTTTTTGTGTCCTTCCATCATCCATGACAACACAATAATATAACTAAGATTTATTACTTAGGCAATTTAACTAAATGGGAATGGAATAATGTGCAACCAAAGTTAATGGTTTGGGAATAAATTCATTTTTTTTTCTTTACACAAAGGTGAATGTTTAGTCTTTAGTTTTCAACTCCATAAATAATTATCATTAAACTAAAATATAATGACATATTCCGATCTGCTTAACTTTATTTATTGGTATATTAAGTTTTTAAGAATTTGGAATGATTTCGGTCTCAAGAAAAGGTTTTGCAAATATTGTGCAAACACTTATATTTAGCATATAAAAACAAAAAAAAAAAGAATCTACAACAAATTTTAACAAGACTATAATTTATTATTATCACAAAAAAAAATATATGAACATTTTTCAATAATCCCACAGTAATACAAAAATATAAAATATAACTGACATTAATCTGTATACTCTTTTGGTTATGGACTAGAGGTTACTACTTCTCTTGTATGCAATCATATGGATTGATTAATTAAAAGTACATTTCATTACCAATACATTATTTATTAAATTTTGGCAACCTTATAGAAGCTTTTATTCAAAATTATTGACTAACTATTTTTTTTTAAATGATTAATCCAATCATATGCAATACGCAAAATATTAAATTTATTTCTAATACATTTACTTTATTTATGGTCTTTAATGGGATAACCTATTCTAATTATAGGCCAGTTATCAGAAGTTACACTTACCATCTTCCATTTAACTTAATACTAACTTAAGTTATGATACCAATTTTATTCATACGTATAATTTTAAATATGAGTATTATTTAATTACTAACCAGAATTAAATATTGCATTTGAATATTCCTTCAGTAAATAAGCGTTTTAAATTACGCAATCTTAATTACTTTCTCCATTGATTTACTTGTCAAATACTAGCAATATTTAGCAGCACAATATAGATATTGATCCTAGTTACTGACACACTATTTATACTAAAGTGGATCTTGAGGAACTAACACCTCCAATATAACCTTTATATTGCCCGAACTTTCAAAATTAAGCACAATAATCAACACCTCCCATGGTGGAGCTATCTTTATTTTCACATGAGGAATATGGAATAACCACGAAGGTCTGTAGAGTAATCTACTACATTAAAATATTTTGGTGGTTTCTTGCCTCTTACTTGGGCATACAACGAACACACACCAAATACAATCCTCTCCTGGGATTTAAACGAATGAAGCATACTAAATGCTAGATAAATTCTTGATCGTCCTATCTATGAGAATCGATCACTTGGGCTATAAACATACCTGAACATTATATTAAAATCTTCCTCTCACGGAAAAAAAAGCTTTTGGGGAGATCATTTTTTATCCCACAAAATAAATACATTATAATTATTACCTATGCGAATATTAAGCATATACCAATGCTATATCTGGGCAGGATAAGTAAATACACTGATTATAATAAACTTATGTTACCGTGTATTCTTTGATAAACATCTGAAATCAATGGACATCATAGAATAAAAGTATAATTTTTTTTTTTTTTAATTTTAATAAAGGAACATTCAAAATAGTTGGTAGCATACTATCTTAAACCAAATAAAGTGGATGTGTTATTAAGAATAATTAGGAATAAATTCCTCAATTAATACAGTATAAATTTGTTTCAAAACTTTAACAAGAAATATTTTGTTATAGCATTTTTTTTTTTAGTTACTTCTGATAATTTTCAATATTTATTTTACCCCTTAAATATCTAAATATTTTTCTTTTACGTATTTAACATACAAAATTTCTACCTACAATTGTATGTAATAATTAAAACATATTTTATAGATTTTTTCTTTCGTGTTAAATATCAACTTAACCTATAATAATTATATTAAAACATACCTTTGTCATTACAAGGCTATTAAATATCACTTGACCATACAGACTTTAACCTATGTGATATAACAAAAAAATACATATCATTTATAACTTAGTTTTAAACAATCATTAATTAACAAGTGCATACTCTCTCATTGGAAAATGTTTTTTCTGTTGAGCAATTGGTCCAGGTGAAGAGCTTTGTCCAGTCATATTTCACGAAGCAAGTTTAAAAACAATAAACACATGGTATTATTTCCTTTAAATAAAAGTTTTCTCTTTTTAATAAATTAGGTAAAGAAACATATAGCAGAATTGAAGATTAATTCTTACTTGAATGAAACTACTACAATTTTGGGATCCAAGAAAAAAAAATAGACTTTTAACATAGATGAATATTTGACTATAGACGATAAACATACACAATATTTATTTTTTTTTTATATTGACGATATATATACTTATTAGCTAGCTTACTTATGGACGAAAATGCGCAATTTTCCGAGAGATTATTATGAAAATAACTGCCGTCAATTTACGTGTACAGGAAGTTTTAATAATTTCAACTGATGTATAATATCATATATCATTTATTATTATCATTAAGTCACTAAGATATTTGGTTTTGTTCATACTTTAGGATTTATAAATTTTTTTAACGGTAACTTCTCCGTAAGAATGCCCCTATATAACTTTTCCTATATTTACTCTGAGAAAGTTTGTATACATATATTTTTTTTAAAAAAAAATATACAGGTGCATAATTTAATCTTATTTATCATTATTATTATTTCCAGACAATTCTTGGTGAATACAACATATTTTAACGTATGTAACTACATTACTTGTAAAGGCAGACAATATTGAGAAAGAGCGCAAAAATGTTTCTAGTTGATTTTCTTTTGTTTCAAAATATTTCTTTCAATTATTTTTTTTTCTATAGCAAGAAAATATCAATAAATGACATAAAGTTAATAAATAATTATTTCTCACTTGGAAATCATTTATCTTCCTTAATTTAGACTAAATAACACTTTTCGTGATTCCCTTAGTTAATTCTGTCATTTTTAACTTTAGCATGAGACAATAAATTTCAAGTATAAAATGTCTTTAAATAGGTAGATGGCAAAGAAAGTCAGGATATCTTATCAAAAAAGTTTAGCCACACATTAGATTATTAAAATTTTACTTTGATTACATTTATTTCTGCAAAATAAAATGAAAAAAATTGAGTTACCAAATTTCAGCACTGTTCCTCCCTTGAAAACTAAAAGCAGACTATCTTTTTTTTTCAAAAAAAAAGATCTTGATTATGAAATTGGTTGTTTCATTTTGTTGTTGTTGTTTTTTTTTACTTTAGCGACCACTTCCAGAAAAATAATCATTTGATTATAACATAAACAAAAGAAAGGAAAAACTTATTACAATCATATAGTTTTCAGTATTATTTACCTGGATTATAAAGTAATTTGACAATATAAAAAAACAATAATAAATACATTAAATTATCAATCAGTGATGTATAATTCTTTAAACATTATTTTTTTTCTTTTTTTTTTTTTACAAAAAGAAATTACCAGAAGTTATTGTGCTTTATGATAAGACACTCATCCACTCTCCCCTCTACCTATCCAAAATCAATTACTGTTTAGCTTTTATACCATATTAATTTGCTCTAATTATTAATATCTCAATTAAATTATTCATGTTCTCTCTTTAAAAATGACATTGAGTTATTAAATCTATTAGTTATTCACCCAAAACATGCCAAAGTGAGTGATAGCATACTTTATTAATCAATTATTACTATTGTTATTTTATCTTTTTATTTCTTTAAAGAATAGCATTGTTTTCCTGCAGAAATAATGCCAAGTAAACCAAGTGTCAATAACACTAGGTTACAATTCTCCCACCTTTATAATAAATAAAAAATAAAATAATATATGCATTTTTAACACTTCTTATGGTATTACTAAGTTTATATCCTACTTCTTTCTTAAGTCAATAAATACAGTTTAAAGGATTTAATTTTACTTGGGATATGGTAGTAAGCTTCGGGCGTTATAGGTACCTCTTGTTCCATCAGGGGTTGAGACCAAAAAGGCATTCTCACCCACTTGTTTCACAATTTCATAGGGGCCTTCATAAAGATACATGAATATTTTAAACATATGTTTCCGGAGATTACTCACATGGGGAGTTCTAATTAAAACAAAATCATGGACTTTAAAAGGATGTGGACTGGTTTTGGAATAACGAGTGCATTTAACACCCATTTTTTTAAGGTTAATTCTGGCCAGTGCTTGGTCATGTTCCACATTAATAATTTCCACTATTACGGGTAACAGTGTTTTGATTAGTAAAGGTTCAGGTCTACCAAAGTGCAGCCGAATTGGAGACATCCTAGTAGACTCATTAATAGTTATATTTACATAATTAATCACCTGTGGCAACTTATTGACCCACTGTTTGTGATCCCTTTCCATATATACTCGGAACAACCTATTAATCTCATGCATGATTCTTTCACTTGGATTGGATTGGGGATTTCTAATCGAGCACATGATATGTTGAATATTTTGCTTCTTACCCCACTTTTTCCATGTACCAGAAATGAATGCAGTAGCATGGTCGGTAAGTATTGAAGCTGGTTTAACAATTAATGGAATTTGATAAGTTTCCAAGCACTTAATAACATTTTTAGCATCTGTTTTTGGAACTGGGTAAGCAGAGACATATTTGGTAAAAACGTCATACATCACAAGATTAAGTTTTTGACAGTTGAGAGGTCTATATTATTGATAATCCACATCATGCTGTTCCCCATATGTTTAAAAATAGGGCCCCAAAGTGAGGAACGTTCCTGCGAGGTCCTTTTTAATTTAATGCCCCACTACTTTTACTACCTTTTATATTTTTCTTTGGTATTGTTGGGATACCACTAGTAGAAGGCTGATTCTCATTCAGAATTCTACTCTTAACTGTTGGCCTACTGAGGTGGCTATTCTGTCTACCATAGGGATTCGTCCTATAATATCCTTTTTCTCTAACTAACTTCCTCCTTCCCATATGTGACCTATCTGCGAAATTGATATTACTCACCATCGGATGGGTGTCTCTATTTACCCTAATTCTATTATCAATATTCCTATCGCTGGTCTCTAACGAATCTAAAATTTCTACTACCTCTTCTATGGTATGTCTGTCAGCAGCAATCAAGATCTGCTCTATATGCCTCGGCAGATTACGGTGAATTATTCGCACAATTTGTGTCTCAGATAAAGGATAAGCTGTCAAGGTTTTCAATTTGACGGCCTGACTCCTGAAAAACTGAGTATAACTACCCTTATTTACATGATATCTTTCCTGAGATATCTGATATCTCAGGTTATCTTGGCAGTCTTCACCCCAAAAACTGGCTAACATAAGATATTTGAAGTCTCCATATGTTTCTGGTTTAATAAATAATGATTGCCACCAGTCTTTACATGCTGCACACAAATGGTTAGCTGCAATAGCAATCTTTTCTATCTCAGATGAATGACATAAGGGGAATAACTCCTCCAGATTCTGGAGATACTTGGGAGGATTCTCCAGATATTCACCTCTAAAAAAATTTATTTTTATAAATTTTAAGGACATGGAGCTATTCCTTTCTGGCTGTAGCATGACTTTACTTCTAGCCTCATTTAATGGATTGTATATTGATTTTACTGGACTAATTACTGTATGTAACTCAGATAATACTTGGTTATTATGACCATTATTTGTTTCCTTTACTTGAGTTTTAGATAAACCTTTACTTTGAACAACTTTTTTACTTTTTGTAAAATTATCCCTACTATAGTCTATAGCATGCATTCAACTCTCTAATTCTAACTTATAGTTCTGCCATTCACAGTCTATTCTTTTTGAACTATCTTTTAGGCCTACATTTAAGTGTTTAATCTGTTGTTCCAATTGGTTAATAGTTTCATCTTTATCTATCCCGAATTTATCTTCTAACCTTTGATAGACTTTACTCTCACACTGAGTCATTAATTCCCCTATTTCATCTTGGAGATTATTATGTAATAGCTGTGCATTACTCTTTATTATATCATTAAAATTTTCTACTCTTCCCATAACTTGACTTAGCTCACTTTCTAGATTTTGGTTAATCTCACATTGGGTCAACTCTTGAGTTTCTAGTTTAGCTATTAATCTGGTAATCTGGCTCTGACATCCTTTCTCTACATTGTCAGGTGCTAGAGTTATATTTTTAACTTCCTCTTTCAAATTACTGACTTCACTTCTAGCACTGTCTAATTCTCCCTTAATAGATTCAACTCTATCCTGAACTTCACTTTGAAATACTACTGTTTCCTTTTGATTATTTTTTATTTCCTGTACTTCATTGTTTAATTCAATATATTGACTTTTAAAGTCCTGCTGGATAGCCTCAATCATATTTTCTGCCCTTTCAGAATTTGTTTCGATCTCTTTCCTTATTCTTATTTCCAGCTTTTCAGAGGCCAATTTTGATTTTTCTACATGATTTCTCAAATCTTCCCTTAAGTCCTTTATCTCCTGTACTTGATTTTGAGATGTCTCTTTGATCTCCTGCATTTGATTCTCTAATTTAATATTTAAATTTTGGATCTGACTTTTCAATTCACTATTTGATTGTTCTAATTTACGATTTGAGTTTTGGATCTGACTTTTTAATTCACTATTTGATTGTTCTAATTTACTATTTGAGTTTTGGATCTGACTTTTTAATTCACTTTTTAATTCACTATTTGAGTTTTGGATCTGACTTTTTAATTCACTATTTGATTGTTCTAATTTACTATTTGAGTTTTGGATCTGACTTTTTAATTCACTTTTCAATTCACTATTTGATTTTTCTAATTTTTTCAAGAATTCCTCCAATGTATTTCTCATTAATTGATCTGGCTCATTTTCATGTTTTCCCTTTATTATTGTGGCTTCTTCTGGGTTAGCTATATCCAAATCTTCCCCTTCCTCTTTTAATTCTACACTAAAATATGGAGTCTGTGTATCCGGAGATTGTAACTCTTGGGATCCTCCCAAATCCTCAGAAATACTATGATTATCTTTGTTTTCACTCATATTAAAATTCTAACTCTTTTAGTATTTAACAGTACTGAAATATTAGTAATGAACTATTAATAAATTTATCGATAAGAAATTATTGACAAGACATCCTGCCTCCATGCCTCTCCTACCAAAAACAATCTACACCAAAAACTATGCTCTGACATTTAATATCCCTAAAGCTCCAACATTAACTACTAAATATGCTTTTTTTTTTTTCACATGCTTCTTGGTCCATATAAATATCATTAGATATTATGTAATATAGCATAAGTGCCAATCACAAAAACAGACAAACAGATCATCATAAATGATAAAATCATTACAGTGTTTTATGGAATTGCCTACAGACCACAAAAATCTAAACTGACAACTTAATTATTTATTTTTCAGTGGCAAAAGATTAGATCATATAATAGATATTCACATAATATCTTATGGCTAAAACAATTCATTATTGGAAAATATTTTTAATCAATGAATAACTTCAAGTGCAAACAATATTTATATTGACTTCAAGAAAAGTTTCCTAAATTCCTCATGGCCAGCTATAGCCATCGATGGCCCCTGTAGTTGGGCGGCCATTTCTAACCCAATATTTTTATGTATTTAATTTATTTTATTTGCACTTTTGACACTAATTTTTCAGGTTGTTGTTGTTAAGGCAACCACAATAAAGCAACATATCCATTAATGTTCCAATATGATCTAAAATACTTTTCATATAATACAATTGTACATTCAATTCTCTTAAGCCATGTCACGATTGTAATAACAACAATAATTGATCACTTATTAATTTAAAGAATAATTATAATAATATTAATCTCAGGGTTCTTTGTTTCATGTAAGGAAATGCTTGGCAGTATTGTGTTGTCGCATATGACTGGCATTCTGGTCGGCTATAGGAAACATTTATTTTACTTAAATTCAATGTGTCTTCATCTCTCATATCAACTGCTATATTATTTAAAGAGATGATAATTCTATTCAATAATTACGTATAATTTTGAATAACACAGCTTTTTTTTTTCAGAATCTCAGTCAGAACAATAAAAAGACAAGGGTGCTTTTTGTGTCCTTCCATCATCCATGACAACACAATAATATAACTAAGATTTATTACTTAGACAATTTAACTAAATGGGAATGGAATAATGTGCAACCAAAGTTAATGGTTTGGGAATAAATTCATTTTTTTTTCTTTACACAAAGGTGAATCTTTAGTCTTAAGTTTTCAACTCTATAAATAATTATCATTAAACTAAAATATAATGACATTTTCCGATCTGCTCAACTTTATTTATCTGGTATATTAAGTTTTTAAGAATTTGGAATGATTTCGGACTCAAGAAAAGGTTTTGCAAATATTGTGCAAACACTTATATTTAGCATATAAAAAACAAAAAAAAATTAATCTACAACAAATTTTAACAAGACTATAATTTATTATTATCCCAAAAAAAAAAAAATATATGAACATTTATTCAATAATCCCATAGTAATACAAAAATATAAAATATAACTGACATTAATCTGTATACTCTTTTGGTTATGGACTAGAGGTTACTACTTCTCCTGTATGCAATCATATGGATTGATCAACTAAAAAGTACATTTCATTACCAATACATTGTTTATTAAATTTTGGTAACCTTGTAGAAGCTTTTATTCAAAATTATTGACTAACTATTTTTTTTTTTTAAATGATTAATCCCATCATATGCAATACGCAAAATATTAAATTTATTTCTAATACATTTACTTTATTTATGGTCTTTAATGGGATAACCTATTCTAATTATAGGCCAGTTATCAGAAGTTACACTTACCATCTTACATTTAACTTAATGCTAACTTAAGTTATGATACCAATTTTATTCATATGTATAATTTTAAATATGAGTATTATTTAATTACTAACCAGAATTAAATATTGCATTTGAATATTGCTTCAGTAAATAAGCGTTTTAAATTACGCAATTTTAATTACTTTCTCCATTGATTTACTTGTCAAATACTAGCAATATTTAGCAGCACAATACAGATATTGATCCTAGTTACTGACACACTATTTATACTAAAGTGGATCTTGAAGAACTAACACCTCCATTATAACCTTTATCTTGCCCGAACTTTCAAAATTAAGCACAATAATCAACACCTTCCATGGTGGAGCTATCTTTATTGTCACATGAGGAATATGGAATAACCATGAAGGTCTGTAGAGTAATCTACTACATTAAAATATTTTGGTGGTTTTTTGCCTCTTACTTGGGCATACAATGAACACACACCAAATACAATCCTCTCCTGGGATTTAAATGAATGAAGCATACTAAATGCTAGATAAATTCTTGATCGTCCTATCTATGAGAATCGATCACTTGGGCTATAAACATACCCGAACATTATATTAAAATCTTCCTCTCATGGAAAACAAAGCTTTTGGGGAGATCATTTTTCATCCCACAAAATAAATACATTATAATTATTACCTATGCGAATATTAAGCATATACCAATGCTATATCTGGGCAGGATAAGTAAATACACTGATTATAATAAACTTATGTTACCGTGTATACTTTGATCAACATCTGAAATCAATGGACATCATAGAATAAAAGTATATATATATATATTTTTTTAAATTTAATAAAGGAACATTCAAAATAGTTGGTAGTATACTATCTTAAACCAAATAAAGTGGATGTGTTATTAAGAATAATTAGGAATAAATTCCTCAATTAATACAGTATAAATTCATTTCAAAACTTTAACAAGAAATTTTTTTTTTATTTACTTCTGATAATTTTCAATATTTATTTTACTCCTTAAATATCTAAATATTTTTCTTTTACGTACCTAACATACAAAATTTCTACCTACAATTGTATGTAATAATTAAAACATATTTTATAGATTTTATCTTTCATGTTAAATATCAACTTAACCTATAATAATTATATTAAAACATACCTTTGTCATTACAAGGCTATTAAATATCACTTGACCATACAGACTTTAACCTATGTGATATAACAAAAAAATACATATCATTTATAACTTAGTTTTAAACAATTATTAATTAACAAGTGCATACTCTCTCATTAGAAAATGTTTTTCTGTTGAGCAATTGGTCCAGGTGAAGAGCTTTATCCAGTCGTATATCACGAAGCAAGTTTAAAAACAATAAACGCCTGGTATTATTTCCTTTAAATAAAAGTTTTCTCTTATTTTGTGCGTTTAATAAATTAGGTAAAGAAACATATAGCAGAATTGAAGATTAATTCTTACTTGAATTAAACTACTACAATTTTGGGATCCAAGAAAAAAAAATAGACTTCTAACATAGACGAATATTTGACTATAGACAATAAAGATACACAATATTTTTTTTTTTATATTGACGATACATATACTTATTAGCTAGCTTACTTATGGACGAAAATGCGCAATTTTCCAAGAGATTATTATGATAATAACTGCAGTCAATTTACGTGTACAGGAAGTTTTAATAATTCCAACTGATGTATAATATCATATATCATTTATTTTTATCATTAAGTCACTAAGATATTTGGTTTTGTTCATACTTTAGGAATTATAAATTTTTTTAACGGTAACTTCTCCATAAGAATGCCCCTATATAACTTTTCCTATATTTACTCTGAGAAAGTTTATATATTTTTTTTTTAAAAAAAAAATATATATATACAGGTGCATAATTTAATCTTATTTATCATTATTATTATTTCCAGACAATTCTTGGTGAATACAACATATTTTAACGTATGTAACTATATTACTTGTAAAGGCAGACAATATTGAGAAAGAGCGCGAAAATGTTTCTAGTTGATTATCCTTGGTTTCAAATTATTTCTTTCAATTATTTTTTTTTTCTATACCAAGAAAATATCAATAAATGACATAAAGTTAATAAATAATTATTTCTTACTTGGAAATCATTTATCTTCCTTAATTTAGACATCATAACACTTTTCGTGATTCCCTTAGTTAATTCTGTCATTTTTAACTTTAGCGTGAGACAATAAATTTCAAGTATAAAATGTCTTTAAATAGGTAGATGGCAAAGAAAATCAGGATATCTTATCAATAAAAAATTTAGCCACACATTATATTATTAAAATTTTACTTTGATTACATTTATTTCTGCACAATAAAATGAAAAAAATTGAGTTACCAAATTTCAGCACTGTTCCTCCCTTGAAAACTAAAAGCAGACTATTTTTTTTTTCAAAAAAAATGATCTTGATTATGAAATTGGTTGTTTCGTTTTGTTGTTGTTGTTTTTTTTTTTTACTTTAGCGACCTCTTCCAGAAAAATAATCATTTGATTATAATATAAACAAAAGAAAGGAAAAACTTATTACAATCATATAGTTTTCAGTATTATTTACCTGGATTATAAAGTAATTTGACAATATAAAAAAATATTAATAAATACATTAAATTAACAATCAGTGATGTATAATTCTTTAAACATTATTATTATTTTTTTTTTACAAAAAGAAATTACCAGAAGTTATTGTGCTTTATGATAAGACACTCATCCACTCTCCCCTCTACCCATCCAAAATCAATTACTGTTTAGCTTTTTTACCATATTAATTTGCTCTAATTATTAATATCTCAATTAAATTATTCATGTTCTCTCTTTAAAAATGACATTGAGTTATTAAATCTATTAGTTATTCACCCAAAACATGCCAAAGTGAGTGAATGGCATACTTTTTTAATCAATTATTACTACTGTTATTTTATGTTTTTGTTTCTTTAAAGAATAGCATTGTTTTCCTGCAGAAATAATGCCAAGTAAACCAAGTGTCAATAACACTAGGTTACTATATATATATATATATATATATATATATATATATAGTATACCTAGTGTATATACACTAGGTATATATATATATATATATATATATATTGTAGAGGTATAGATTTGAGACTCATGTAATTAGAAAAGTTAAAATGTTTCACTTAACCCATTTAATCTTTCATAAATCTGGATTTAGTTTATATTTAATAGTGGCTCTGTCTCTAAGGCAGCATACATATATTTGTCAAATAATATATATATATATATATATATATATATATATATATATATATATATATATATATATATATATATATATATATATATATATATATATATATATATATAATTTCCATGGTAAATTTAAAATATTAAATTGTCTAACATGTTATTTCTTTTCAAAATTATATAATATTTCGATTATAAATAAAATTAATTGTGAAATAATAAAACATATTAATAATGTCAAACTAATTTCTCACAGGAATCATTTGGTAATAACTTCTATCTACTACTTATATAACATAATTATATTAAAACAAAGTTTTTTAATAGTTATCATTAAAATGTAATAAATACAATGTTTTTTTTAGTCTGTAGTTATATATAACATTTCTATAAATAAAAGCATTAATATTGTATTTTGAAAAAAATATTTTATTTATATACATTTTATTATATATAAGATATGGAAAAAAAATAGGTAAGACTGTATTTATGTGAGTGAAAATTAATAAGAGGAGGGACTATAAATATTTATGTCATGTAAACTTTAGCTTATAGACATCTTAAAAACAGCTCATGTGAACAAGGAAACTAATTTAATGTGAGTAAAAAAATTTAAAAATAAGTTGTTAATTATCAAGATTATTTACAGATGTTGTATGATATAATATATATCTTGATACTGTGTCACTATTAATAATAATATTAAAAAATAATACCAAAACAGTGATTATGTATATTAATTACAATGATTTAAGCCAAGTATAATTTTGTTGTATGTGCATCATAAATTTAGTTTTTTCTGTTGAGAATCTAAAATACTCATTTTTTTGATAATTTGAATACTATTAGATCTTTGGTTTATTACATATTCATTTTGAGTAATAAATGACATTTTTTTTAATGTTTTCTATCATTTCTTTCAACACGTTATTTTATTATTACTAGAAACAAAACTGTATCCATCATCTTTTTTATGGTTGTAAATATGGATGTATTAGTCAAATCGGTCTTGGCTTTTTTGTACATCAAGGTGAGTTATATTAATCTTGTTTGCAGACTTGCTTTTGTTTTCTCATTATCGATGTAAATACAGTTCATTTGGCTTTATCTTATAATATACACAACATTAGATCAATCCAGTTTGTGTATTTCGTCATTTGTATTATTAATTAGTCTATTTAAATTGATGGGCAGTCTAAATCCTGCATTAGATTTATGGGTACAGATCTTTATAATTTTTTCTCCAATATATGCTAAATATGGGAGCACTATTTATTTTTTGTTATTCCTTATATTCTTAGTTTTGTTTAAAATAGTTTTTTTGTTTTTTTTAATTTTCTATATATTTAAATATAATAACTATTCTGCAATCTGATTTTATCAAATCAGCAACATGTTTCTAGATTTTTGATCTTGTAAGACTTAAATCAACATTAGTAGTATTTGCAACAAAGAGAGTTTTTAAATCCATGGTTTTATGTGATATGGGCATTTGAGATTTCATACAGCTGTCTCCTTTAACGTTGGGAGGGTTAATGGCCAATTTGTAATAAAGTGAGTTGTGGGACTATTTTATTTTAAAATTGAAGTAGTGAAATTTATTGTCTTTTTCTGGTTCAATAGTCCAACTTAAGCCTGATTTTGTACAAAGACAGTCAATTGATCAGGGTCAAATACT
Organism: Epiperipatus broadwayi; assembly: GCA_028023455.1. NCBI lineage: Eukaryota > Metazoa > Onychophora > Udeonychophora > Euonychophora > Peripatidae > Epiperipatus > Epiperipatus broadwayi. The sequence goes on along the minus strand of JAQFVV010000331.1, from coordinate 406,058 downwards.
ATCATTTCTGACTATATGATAGAATGGATAATGAAAGAGTATATTAAAAATAAGATAGAAGGAGGTTTAAAAAGGTTTCAATATCTAACCAGCTGCAGACATTTTTGATCCAGTTGTTGAGAGCAGAATAGATCAACTCTTGAAAGAAAAACAGTAAGAAGAAAAGCTTATAGTCTAAAGTAAGATTAACCTCATTTTAGTTTTTAAAAATAATTTGCGGAATGGAGCTGAAGAAAAAAATGGGCCAATATTTAACTAAAAGCTTAGCATTACCAATCCAACATATAACCTGTTTTTCTAAAATATAATTTATAAAAATGATAATACCCCTGGGATAAATTTGCAACAAACCTTGTTTGTCCATACAATAGCATGACTGTTCATTATATGTTAATCTGACTTAAAAACAATTTTATTGTAAAATAAATAATTTACATTATGTTAACCTACCTTGGAAATCTTTGTTAAATTGGAAGTTATCATCCTAATGGAATTTGGCAGCTATAAAAGAAAAAGTTAATGGAAAAAAAATTAATGGAAACAATATATAAATTCAACATGTGTTATAGTACACTGGAAATTATTACAATTAATTTAACATTTAAATAAGCAGAAGGAAAATGATAATCTAAAAAAAAACTTAAAATTATAACTACAAAACAAATAAAAGAATGAAATCATGGATAATAAGATATTGTATCATGCAGACCTACATTTATAAATAATTCTTAATATGAGTAATAATTGTTAGTAACAAAAAAAAATTGCTTTACTTTGTTTCATTGAACATTATTTATATTATGTTTATTTATTTTTTTAAATGTGAAAGTGTATAGAACCTTACCATTTTTATAAAAAAAATAATCTTTTTCTTTTTACTGTGAAATATTATCTATCACTTTTAATCATTAAAAAAAGAAATAATTCTTATAGTAACGTAAATTAATAATAAGAATCACCAGGTTAGTGTTATTGCTATATAACAATATGTTTTATAGAAAAGTTGTTAGATTTGAAATTATCATATATATTATATCTCTTTTAAAGTTTCTTATTGATTATTAAATAATTGTTAATTTCTATATTTTTCCAGATATCTATCCTTCCAATTGGCAGTGAGTGTGATTTGCTATCATCATACTATAGTGTTTTAAGAAATATGTAGATGCTCCCAATAAAGCTGTTTAAATTTAAATACATTAAGCATATATATTTATATATTTTTTTGCTCACAGTAACAGTCTCTAGGATCTTGATCTAGTTCTAAAGCAATAATGATTAATTCATTTATATGTGGTTTGTATTTGGACATCCAGATAATTCTCTAAATGCTATAAAAGCCATGATCATAATAAATGTCTATTCACAGTGTTTTATTTATGCAGGTTAGACATTTATCCTGTACACTCATAGTACCATATAACCAGAGCATTGATAATGATCAGCATATATCAGAAATTCTCTGAATATATTGGGTAGAAAATTAGCTTACATGTTATTGAATCTTAATTTTAAATCCAGTCAGATGGGAGAGGTGGATGTTGATTATTATTTTAGTGAAATAACTTATTTTTATAATAACTGATATTTTATTTTACACTGATTCTCTCATGATACTTATAGATTTGTTGGTGATTATTCATTGACAATGTTATCTGATAAGACTGTAATATTTGGAAATGATGATGACTGCTATCTCTTCATTTTTATTTTGATCAACCATAATAATAGATTTTGTTTCTAGAGCATGCTTAATATGACCAGACAATTTAAAATTTTAAATGTTTTATTCAGGAAATAAAAATATTGCTAATAATGTTAGGAATCATAATATTATGTGGCCCAATAATGCACTGATAAAAATATTCATCAGTTATAATTTTTCTACATACATATATATATATATATATGTATGTATATGCTTAGATATTTAGGAAAATGCATATATATATATATATATATATGCATTTTCCTAAATTTCTAAGATTCCTGTTGACTTCATTTTAGTTTTAATTTTTGTAATAGTTGAAATTCATAAGAATATTATCAGCTGATTGTCTCAATAGTGAATGAAATGTTACTATGTATGAATGTTGTTTTATTTTTTTAATTTCGCAACAGTTTCGATTTGACCTATTATATATATATACATATATATATATATATATATTGTAACGATATATAAATATGTTGTTACATTAATTTAAAATAAAAACTTAAAAGTTCGCAAATAAAAGTAAAAAACTAAACGCTAAAATTAAAAATGTTTGTTATACGTATATACATTCGCACAGATGCTAAACTTTAAAAATATTTTTTTTAATAAATAAAAAAAGATATTTGAATGTATTTTTTTATAAAAAAAGATTTATAAAAGTATTTTAATAAAAAAAATAACGTAAGTTAAAATAAAAACAGGTATTAATTAATTCCTGTAATCTATAAATGGAAATGATTGTTTATTAATTATCTAAAAGCTGTTTAATTAAAAAGTCAGATGAAAAGTTAGATAAGAGAAGAAAGAGAAATTAGCTTGACCAATGAAAGCACTAAGCCTTGGCTCGGACCCTAACGAAAGTGATAGACAGTGACGTTTTTGTTCATGGAATCCATAGGAGGACTATAAAAAGAAAAAAAATATTGAGTTCCAGTCAGAGAGTTTTTTCCAACTTGATGATGACAACGGTAAGACGCACTTGCTGTTCTCTCTCATTTTTTTTGTTTGTTTTAAAAAAAAATAAAATGAAAAGACTGTGATACCAGAATAGAACCAGCTAATGCTACCTCCAGAACATTTTCTTCCAATGGAGACGCCGTGGGAATTGCCAACGGGAACATGGACTATATGAAATGAACAATTATTAAAATCAATTAAGAACTTTCGTCAAGTTTTATAAATTGATAAACATGCCAACTTAAAAGTTAAAATGGACTCTTATCTGACTTTTGTAAGTTTTTAAATCAAATTAATAATGTTTAATTTTATATGTTTTCCGATTGATAAACATCTTTTCCATTATTTTTTTTTCTTATTGTAAAAATTATTTAAATGCATGAAATTTAAGTTGTTTATAGACGCTTGCATGGATTCGTTTGCGGTTAATTATATTTTGGTTTTCATATTTGATCAAAATATATAGACATTCGATAAATAATGATACCTTACGGTGAGTATCTAAAATGTATTTATTCGGATGTCTTTTAAGTTATTGGTGACAATGCAAGTATCTTATGGTGAATACTATTGGGTTACTTATAAGTTTCCCTCTGCGATTGTCGGTATCAATAATTTTGTATTTTGATCGTTTATGTTTATTTTGAAATGTTTTTGACCGTGGAATCTATGTAATCGATCTATACCCAACATTTTTAAACTCATTTGTGCGAACGTATCTAAATGTTAAACTTAAGTCAGGCGTGAATGGCTATATAGATTTGTAAAGTTATATTAGGGGAGGGTAATATTAGGTTATTTGTGTCGTTGTTGAATTGGGTCAATGGATTGGATATATTTGTGTAATTAGTAGATGTAGTATGAGTTTCGCTACGTGCAGAATCGCTGTATACACCACACCAACCCTTTGCCTATGGATGGGATTGTAAGTCGGCAAAAATGATCGCGGTCCCTTCCTATGGAGTTTTTATTTTATTGTTCTTCTTGCTATACAGACGTCATATTCCTGTATTAGACAAGAGTCAATGTTTTCTTAAACTATATTGTTCAGATGTCCATTCCTGACAGTATAGTATCTTTGTGCTGTTGTATTTTCATGCTACATTGAATACATAAATGTATCGGATGGATTGATGCCAGTTTGACTGTGAATTTTAGCCTAGGGTTAAATAGGGATAGAATGTTTTATTTTCAAATGCAGATCTATGTAGTCTATTCATACTTGACAATCTAAATAAACAAAAAAAAAATTAAAATCATTGAAATTTATATAAATGTAAAATTAAAGAGTAATAAGAATATAAAAATCTAAAAATGTTAAACCTATTCCTCGAGTTTAGAACGATTTTATATGTGCATAAATAAATATTTTTATATGTTAATTTCTGGCAGTGGCTTTTACTCTTTGATATTTAAGATATAAATTAAGATATAGATTTTTATCTCTGCGTCTCCACTGAGCTAGTGACTTGGGCTAACGACCGGAATATTTAAATAAAGTGGAATCTTAACAGCGCGTATCTGCCTACTTTATAAATTTTTCTAGGCTCAAATGCCTAGATGGCGCCCTTGTAGTGCAGATATTGTTTTTGCGGTTAGATTCGATCTTCACTTTCACTCCGGATTGTTACAATATATATATATATATTAAATTTTACAATATTTTAGTAATTTTAAAACATTTAAAAATACTTATGTTTTAAATTTTTGATCATAAGTAAGGGTTAGCAGTAAAATAGTAATATTTTATTAGTAGCCCATAATATTCTTTTTTTAAAAAAAATGTTAGTTACTAAACTTTAATTCACACATACATATTATGTATATAGCATTGAAAAATCAAGTTATTCACCACTTATAAATTGTATTTTTTTTTCACTCACAAATTAAAATAAATACTTGATTTGGGATTCATCCATCTGCTGCAATAATATAAGAGCTAAAATTATTTTATTAAATAACAATATTACTCTCAGCTCTAGAGCTTAATGACTTAAAAATATTGAAGATTTTTTATACTGTTTTCTCACTCAACTTTAAATTTGCATTTACCATCAATACTGCTATAAATTTGTTTTAACCATTAATCATTTTAATGTAGGATAGTCTTTTAAAATGATAGCATAATAGAAATGTCTATTAGCAGTATTTATACTTAAAAATACATAAAAAATTGATGTTCAGTTTTGAGAATTATCTGAAAAGCAAAAAAAAGAAAAAAAAATGTGTAGCACCTGGGTAAAATAAATGCATATAAATTTATGCTAAAATATTTTGTATAAATTAATGAAGTAATTTATATGTGATATATATATATATATAAATTACTTCATTAATTTATATATATATATAAATTATATATATATATATATATATATATATATATATATATCCCTTTTTGGATTAACAATTTATTATTTTTTCAAATATTCTATAATTGTTATCTTCATCCAAACAGCTGCATTTTACCATATAATAAATTAAGCTTATTTTTGTAATTTATCATGTTATATTTATATCTATTTGTTAATATGTCATAAGTTTAATTACTTTACATATTAATTCGCAATTAAGTTGTTTGCATATTTTTATTTGTTCATCATTTATATTTTTTACTATTTCTTTAATTTTACTATTAGTCTCTATAAATAGTCATTTGAATAGTTTATTGAAAGGTTAGGTGCATTCAAACATAAGAAGTGATCATTTGAATATTGATTCCAGATCATTTGTTGATAAACTGTCATGTTAATGCTTTCTTATGCAACACCTTTTTATTAATTTGTGAGAGTTTCTTAAATTTTATTTAACCTAATGTCAATACTGTAGTACTCTAATTTTTTTTATTAATTCCCAGTGTTTATTGAATTTATTTTATTTCTAGCATTCTACCATAATATATTTTTCTGTAATTTTTTTTTAAATTTCTTCCTAAAGGTTATTTTTATCTTTGCTCATTGACTCTTATTCTTTCTATATTTGTTTTATCAATATAAAACTATGGTTTAAATATGAGAGAAATCAAAAAAATATTTGAATAAATAATAATAAGCTTTAATAAAAATATAAAATTATTTAAACAAAGAAATACAAAATTTATTAAATGCAACCAGAATTAAATCAGTCATGCTCTCAGAGATAGTTTTCAGGTAAAGATAAATGATAAAATTTAAAAAAAAGTTTACAGTTGTTAGCAGAGATAGATATGCTACTTTACTATTAGACTTATTGTATAATATCACAACCATACTTGGTTAGGGGTAGATTTAGGGTTATTACTTTCAGGATTAAGTTTAAAGTTGAGGTCAAGTATTATCAGTGCAGGTCTAATACCAAAGTACCACAGATATATATTTAAATTAGAATAAGAAAAAAAGTTGACTTTTCAAAGATAATATAGTATGATATGGAACTTAACTTTTATTATGTGTATGTAGGGATAAACATTTTTTATGAGTCTAAAGATCATACAGTGCAATGGTAGTTCTTATAACCTGTTTATGAATCCAGATCAAATTCTTCACAATCTGTTTTCTACTAAAATACTTTTTTATTTGATAGGTTAATGTAATTGAAATAACTATTAAATATTGACCAATAAATTAGAAATTATCTGTCAAAACTCTTATTCACTATATTTTCACATCTCTTAATTAGACTTCTTTTCTGTTCTTTTTGGAAAGATTGTTGAAGATGTCAGCATTGAGCTATTAGAAGGCTATTCTATGTATTAGCAGATATTCATAAAGTAGTAATAGCCATCCCAACTCCAGAAAAAAAAATCAAATAAATTTTAAAATAAAAATTTAAATGTACTATTCCTTTAATATGCTTATATAATATTTTGTAATTCTATTTTTAAAGCTTTTTTGTAGAAATTTTTTTCTTACTGAAAAACTTTTACATCATATTTAATTGTAAAAGTATTCTTCAAATTATTTATCAATTTATTTAAATGTATGTGAAACATCCACACCAAGATCCTTTAACTTTTTATTGCTTTGGTATAATGTAAGGCATAATAATGCACATATATTCATATTCAGGTATGAATCTTAGTTTAATGTCATTCCTAATTTTAAAAAAAAAATCTGTGAAGTAACTTTTTAACATGATATTTTTATAAAACATTTTTTTTTTTATTTAGCTCAGCATAGTTAGTCAGGCAGATTAAAAATGGAAAGTTTATTGGACCAATTGCATGATCAACCAATAATCTTGACACAAAAATATGATTTAATTTGTCAGCCTTGTAGCTATGTGATTATTATTATTATTATTATTATTATTATTATTATTATTATTATTATTATTATTATTATTATTATTATTATTATTATTATTATTATTATTATTATTATTATTATTATTATTATTATTATTATTATTATTATTATTATTATTATTATTATTATTATTATTATTATTATTATTATTATTATTATTATTATTATTATGATGATGATGATGATGATGATGATGATGATGATGATGATGATGATGATGATGATGATGATGTTTCAAAAAAGGAAAGTTATTAATCAAAGAAATACAGAGTTTTTTACCTTGATTTTTTTTTTACAATGATTTTTCCATTGGTTTTGTATACAAGCATTTTTATAGTCTTCAGTTACATGTTTTCAATGAAAAGTTATCTAGTTCTTACATAAAAAAATGTTTATTGTAGAGAAGGAAAAAATTGTCTTTTCTATTTCCGTATTTTATTGTTATTGAATTTTCAGTGTTCTTGAATTTTTGGTGCTTATAGCATTGATTGTTGTTTGATAAGAGACCATGTAGCTGCATAAATATGGTGATTTGCTATAATCTTGTCTCTATTTCGTATATGGTTTAATTTGCTGTTGAAGGTGGACAGATGTTTTCTGGGGTTGTTTCCCATTAGATAGGTACACCTGGTACACCAAAAAGCATATAATATAAAGGTTGCTACTCTAATGTTGGGTATTGATCTGCCTTGAAAAACCTTAATTATTTGACAAATGGTCATGTTTTGTTGGTGGTATATTGCACCCATCATTGTTCTTACATTGTGTAATGCAGCACATTCATACAATAGGTGTTGTAGGGTCTCTTCAGCCTTGTGGCATAGTCCATAAAAAAGGTCTATTGAAGCATACATCCTTTTATGGTGTAAGAAGTATGTTGTTGGCATTGCGATAAGATTTATTTTTAGAATGAAATCAAAAAATTTGGGTTCTAGTGACCACTTTTTGTTCTCATGTAGTAATTTTCTGTTGTTTATTCCGAGTATTGTGTTATCATAATTTAGGTCTCTTTCCTGTTGAATTTGTTCATGAATATTCCAATATGAATATTTGTGTGTATATTGTTATGTTCTGTTAAAAGTTGTTGTTGTTATTATTATTATTATTATTATTATTATTATTATTATTATTATTATTATTATTATTATTATTATTATTATTATTATTATTATTATTATTATTATTATTATTATTATTATTATTATTATTATTATTATTATTATTATTATTATTATTATTATTATTATTTAATACTAGTTTTATTTGTCTTAATACAGTTTTTCCTCTTTTCGTAGTCCAAACAATCTGTTTATCACTGACACACAGACTCAGGGTCAAGATATTATCTGTTCTTAGTGTCATTAACTTAGTGCAAAAGAGTCATTTGATTTGCAGTGGTGGTCAATGAAAAAAAAATCTCAATTAGTTTAAGTAAATGAAATTGCTGTGTTTAACTTTACCCTTGGCAACATTGCATAATTTTCTGAACAAATTATTTATTTTGTTGTTAAAAAAACATCAAAAATAAAAATACTTGTAAACATTTTTTTTTTTTGTAAATTTCTTAGATACTCAATTTTTTCTTTAATAAAATAAAGTAAGATAACTTGATTTGCTTGTTTTTTTAAAGAAAATAAAAATGTATTTTTAAGCTATAAATATATTATCAAACTTAACCTTAAATAGATTATTTTAAAAATTCTATACCATGTGGTTATTTATAATGACATTTTAAAACAATTTCAAGATAAGTGAAATTTTCTCTAATTTTTAGGAAAATGCTCATGGCTATTTCTGAAAACAAATTTCTTAATTAAAAGCTATTGAGAGTAAAAGTTGTGCCAATAAAATAAAAGCAACAACCTTAATTAATAGCCATTTTACAGTAGAAAAAAATCTTTTTTTTTATTTCAAGTGTAATACTTTATTTTACAATATATATATAATCACTTTAAAATGTCTTTTATTTTTAAGATTTGCTAAATAAAAAGATAATTGGGAAGTAAGTTGAAAAAAAAAATCCTGTAATAAATTTCAAATGGCTGCTTTTCAGTGATTTCTTCTTCATAATGATTTTAAATGATTTCAATTGGTTTAAGCTGGAATTTGTACTAAGGGTTTCTTTAATTGACTACATTTACTAAGTTAAGAAAACAGCTGCTCAACAAAAGCCGTTCTAATGAGCTTGAACCTGGCTGTGAAATATTGCATTGCCCAATCTATTCATAATAACTTGTCAAATAGATCATTTGAAGATCTTAGGAAAAAGTGATGAAACAATTTAATAAAAGAGGAAATATAAACTTAATACTATAATAATTTACTAAGCCATAAAGTTAGTTATTGAAAGAAAATCTCTTAAGCATGTTGGCCATTCGTTATATATAAATTATTAATTTTAATTCATTATATATGTTTATTTACTTTTAACAGTAAGGACTAAATGGAATCTGAATGTTTTTTTTTTTTAGATATCTAAAGATTTATAAGCAAACACCTGTTATTTTTGCATGCATCTATCCCTTCTCTAAACTATCTAGCTATTTAATTATTGTTCATAAATAGGTATCTAAATATTATTAAGGTAAGGATCTCTGATTAATAAAGCATTTTTTATAATTGTCAATATACTGGCTACATAACAAAATTATAGCTGTAATAATAGGTAATCCGTTTGTATTTAGATCTAGTTTCTTTATTCCTGTCTTTCACTGACGATAGCAAATAGCTTGAAATCATGATCTGAAAGTGGAATTATAGTTAGAGATAGTGAATACTAACTACTCTGACGTTTATGTAAACAAAACATACGCTTGATTGGCGTTTTTGGTAGAACGCCATCTGTGGACATAAATACAAGCGTTAGCAAGTTTTTTAACTTGCATTTTTGTTTATCATAAATGTACCTTTGAGGTCTTTCTTGCAATGATATAGATTGCAGAGGCTTGTACTATGTGGTGATGCTGAACTGAGATCAGACCCATATAGCTATCTGGTTTGCTATGCTAAGTTTGAAGACATTATGTGTCTAAAAAATTCACACTTGCAAGCTGAATAGAAATTGTTTCATAAACGCTCAGAGTTTGCATTTAGATCTAGTTTCTTTATTCCTGTCTTTCACTGACGATAGCAAATAGCTTGAAATCATGATCTGAAAGTGGAATTATAGTTAGAGATAGTGAATACTAACTACTCTGACGTTTATGTAAACAAAACATACGCTTGATCGGCGTTTTTGGTAGAACGCCATCTGTGGACATAAATACAAGCGTTAGCAAGTTTTTTAACTTGCATTTTTGTTTATCATAAATGTACCTTTGAGGTCTTTCTTGCAATGATATAGATTGCAGAGGCTTCTACTATGTGGTGATGCTGAACTGAGATCAGACCCATATAGCTATCTGGTTTGCTATGCTGAGTTTGAAGACATTACATGTCTAAAAAATTCACACTTGCAAGCTGAATAGAAATTGTTTCATAAACGCTCAGAGTTTGTATTTAGATCTAGTTTCTTTATTCCTGTCTTTCACTGACGATAGCAAATAGCTTGAAATCATGATCTGAAAGTGGAATTATAGTTAGAGATAGTGAATATTAACTACTCTGACGTTTATGTAAACAAAACATACGCTTGATCGGCGTTTTTGGTAGAACGCCATCTGTGGACATATATATATATATATTCCTGTGTTTAAACAATAAAAAGTCGAATTTTTTTTATCTTAATGTGACAGATTAATTGTTAAGCTTAATGAATTAAAAATATATCGTAAAGGTTATGATGAACCTAATTATTTTTACATTAAAGCTCAAGTAAAGCTTATAACTTATTTATAAGATATTTAAATAAAGTATATGGAAAATTATAATTGGCATAAGAGTGATTATCTCAAACATGTAAACTCCCTCATCATCTAGATTAGATCTGTACTTTTTTTTCATATGTCAAATGCGTTGACCGGTTAGTGAACCTAGGCCACCTGCTTGGAAGGCGGCTATGCTAACCACTAGGCCACCCACTTTTCTATACTTCATTTCTCAATTCAACACTTAATATATATCTGCAGATATAATAAAATATTCTCGTTTTATTTAATAACATGAAATTTTTTAAGATCACATAATCATTTAAGATACTGCTTATCAATTAAATATTTAATGCATCTATCGACTATTAAAATAGAACTTAAATTATGTAAAACTTTTTTTAAGTAAATGAGCCTCTAAGCAAGTCTAGATTTTTTGAGATATGAAGCCATAGCGAACTTAGATATCCAGATGCTTATTTACCAGTAAAATGGCATTTAACTATTTTAGCTGGAAAGTTAAGGTATCAAATAAAATTGTTGCACAATTAAAATTAATATAATAAATATGAAAAATAGATTATAATATAATAATAAAGGTATTGTATTTCTAATAGCTATTGATTTATGGTTTAAATAAATTATTTATTTAAAAATGCAATTATTAAAATATATTAATACTTTAGAATTAGTATTCTGTAATAAAGTGTGTTAAGAGAACTGCAACGAAGATAATAGTATCAAGAACAAAATGTCACTCCTTGCTAGCACTTTATTGTAACTCATTTCATATTTCTTTAGGCAAAAAACATATTTAAACTTACTTGATACTTTTTTAGGCAAAAACTTATATTTATAAATTGTAGTAATATAAGAATTAATATATAATAAATCACCATTCTTGGTCTAAAATATGAATTGATATTTTAGATAATGAAGATTTGCCTTTTGCAATATAAACTCAAGAATAATATTTAAACAGCATTAAACTGTTGCACATGCGCTTTGTATTTAAAATATAAAATGAATGAATAATAATACTTCAACCACATGATAAAGTCTTTGGAAAAGATAGAATGGCCATCTATCTTTTCGAACCCAAACGATTTTGTATGGGCAAATCTTCAAGGTAAAATTATTCAATGCCTCTGTAAAAAAAAAAAAAAAATTATTTAAAACATGCAAATGTCTTTATTGAACTATGTTCTTGAATGAATGCAATATTTTGATTATTTTAAATAATTATCTTCAGTATTTGAAATAATCATTTGGATAACTTAAAACATTGCAATAATTTTAATAATAAAATAATATCACCTGATTAAGAAATTCTTGTATTTATTTTAGATTTCTATTTATTAAAGAATGATCAACTGCCTCTTATTCAGGAGACTTGAAAATCATGAAATAAAGGATTTTAAATTTTATTTCAAGCTATAAACAGCACAAATATTTGTAATAATTATCTCTTCCAAGCTACACAATTGTATTTGTAAAACGGATATCTAATTCTTATTAGCCTGAAGATAAATATTTTAACCAATAATATTTTAGATAATATTTCAGCCTACAATAAAATTGTTTTTAAGAAAGAAAATAAATAAATGCTAAAAAATATTGTTTTTAAAAAGTTAGTGGAGATGTTATATTCTTATACATACTGAGTCCAGGAATACATTTTTCTTATATTAAAACTATTATCAAAAAGTGTATTTAATTGCTTTATCTTATTGTAGAACAGAATATATTATTAAATACAAGACAAAATTTACCCTTGTAACTTCAATTTTTTTATTACTTCCATTAACATTTAACCAATTCCACCTTTCTTGTAGTTATATATTGAACTACTTCCACTATCTAATTTCACTTTTAAATGTTTTTTAAAAAAATCAATTGTATGCTCTTTCAAATATATTCATCTGTAATAAAAACACAATATTTTGGAGTGATATTATTTTCCTTTAAATTCTACCAATGTTTTGGTCTAAGAAATGACAGTACTAGCATGGAAATTGAATTGATGAAGTTTAGATTTTGAATGAATTTAAAATGATGCTTTAACAGTTATGCATTCGAGTTAATATTTAAGAAACTGAAGGTCATCAGTCTGTTTCCAATGTTATGTCAGGTCAGAAATACCTAAAAACAATGTGGGACTAATATCACTTGAAACACTATATTTGATAACAGTCTGTATGTTATTTCCAACAAAGTATTTGGAAAATATAAATAAAGTTTGTATTTTTAAAAAACAAATTAACAATTAAACTAAATAAATAATAAAAATCATTCATTATTGAAAATTCATGAATAGTCTGACTTATTTGGGATGTCAGAACTGGAGTAAATCTGAGGATTTTACACTACAAATTCGAACACTCTCTCATGCGCAATGCAAAAAAAGGCATTACACTGGTTAATAGAAGTAGTACAATATATATAATAGAAGTAGTACAATATATATATATATAACTACAATTAAAATGTCATCATCTCAAAATGCTTGGCTTTCAATTTCATCACTTACTTTGTTTATATTATGTTTCAACATTGTCCATTACTAATTTTATTTTAAATTCAAAATTAACTTAATTACTTATTTTTTAATTTTATTCTTAATTTATTTTATTAATATAATTTCCATTAATGTTAAATACTTTGTAATTGCCCCTGATAATGATGATATTACAATCAATATCTTAAAAAAAAAGCAAAAGAATAAAAAATTGAAAAATGAAATAATTAGAAGAATGCAGTATTAATATTGATATTGTAAAAAGGTGGAAAAGAAAGTATTAGAAATATAAATTGATAAGTAGTTTACTAGTTCTATAAAAAATTACCAAGATAATTGCAACTCATATACAGTGATTATTGAATTTTAACTGACCAAAATAACATGAGTTTTAAGAGTGGTCTTGGCACAGGAAAAACATCCAGCTATTGAGAAAAATTATAAAAATGATTAAAGAATATAAGTTGTCATTATGGTTTGGTATTGGAGATAATAAAATGGCATTTAATTCTACAAACATTTTTACAGTGATTAAAACATTGTATCATAAAGATATAGACATAAGAAATTGTTATCTTCTGAAGAATATTTATCAAAATGCAACAACAGTGACTGAATTAGATAGTATTAATGAGAAGATTAACATTAAGAAGAGTGTATAACTTTTCATAGCACTTTTACCAAATGTTGAATGTGGATGAAAATAGAAATCTAAGGATTTAACGTAAATATATATTATTTTAATTATTATGATTTTGAAAAATATGGGGTTGTTTTTGAAAATAATGTTTCAGAGCTTACAATAGTTATCAAATGGAAATATAAAAGTAGAACTATAGATAAATGCCAAAAAAGACTAAAAAATGTTAATGAAATTTATCAAAAGAAAGTAAAAGTGATAGTGTTGAATTAGAAGAAGTTAACAACCACAAATACTTTGGACAGATTGTTAATACAAATGGAAACATAATGTGTAAAATTAATAATAGAATTTAACTTGGATAGTACTTTTATGAGAAATAATTTGATATTAATAAGAAATATACCTATGTTTTTTTACTATATGTTACTTATAGATCTAAGATTTTCACATTTACTAGAACAATAGAGAGACTTCAAAACACTCAATGAAGTATGGAGAGGCATATATTAGAAGTTAAAAATAAAATGTATTGAAGAGATAGCAAACAATTATTACTAATATCACTAAAAGTATTAAGAGACAAAATGCAGGCAGGATATATTGCTAAAAGATATGGAAATATATACATTGTTAAAGTCTTATTCCAAAAAATTGTTAAAAACCTGAAAAGAGATCACATTTAATGTGGAAATATAAAATATATATATTTTTTTTATGAATATGGAGCAAAGGGTCTAGAGATCAGAGAAACTAGATTAAACTTGGAGAGACATCATCATGTAATGAATTGATGATGGTTGAAAATGTTGGTGATGATCCATTGTTATTCTGTTTAATATCCAAACATCAGATTCACAAGTAGCAAAACATATATATTAAAAATCTTTTTTTTTAAACACATAAGCATATTTTATTTTAGACATTTTTATGATTAAGTTCATCCATTATGTGTTTAAGTCATGACTAGGATACTTGCAATTATCTTTTTGAGTAATTTATGATTATCATTCATCATTTTCTTCTTCTGTAAAAGTCTATTAAACATTATTTTAGTCTTTTTAATGTTTATTTTGAATATTACGTTTTTACATCCATCTGATTTTTGCATCCGTTTTTTGTATATTTAAAACATTATTTGTATAACAATGTCTATAAGACAATAATAATCACTATTTATTTTTATTTCTGTAGCTTATAGATGAGAAATCACATTGTCATATATTCTTTTTATATTAATATTGTTAGTGTCATCAAGTAATCTAACATTGATGTTGCATTTTGATAAATAATCTTCAGAATATGGCAGTAATGACAAATCATATTCTTTGGTCATTTACTTAATTTATTTCAATACTTTGATGTAGGCCACTGTTATAAAACTACTTTTAAATATAATTAGTTTTTTCATTGGTTTATGTTTAAAGACTTATGTGAATGAGTTGAAATTAACTTGGTAAAGATTTTACATACAAGTGTTAGTAAGTTTTATTATTTTTATTTTTTAAATAACAATTTTTCCAATTACCTGGTACACCTCTATTATTTAGATAATTGCTAGTTTTGCCAATAATTTTTGTATTCCTGTGCTTGATTCTTATAAAATAACAATTGTAATTCCATCCTTTCTTTCAGTTTCTATCTTTTTCATAGACTTAATGACATGGCTCACCTCTTTATTTCATTTTTTCTTATTGCTGAAATAATTTATTCTAATTCCAAAATATTGTTTTACAGTTATAAGATTTTAGTTATACAAGTTTACTTTCCAATTCAAAAATGTATTTTCTTATACCATTATTTTTTTATACTTATTACAAAATGCTAAACATTTAATTTTTTTTTTTAATAAACTATTTTTAATTTTTTTATATATTGTCATCTTCATAGAAAACTTAGGAGTAAAATGATTTTTTTGTAACAACTATCTTTTTAAAAATTCTTATTAGAGTAATAGTTATCCTTTTATTGATCTCAGTCATGTTTGAATCATTTCTAAACTCTAAAATATTGGTAAATTCCAATTTAAATTCATTACAATAGTTTTAGAGTCTAGAAATATTAAGTATTAATATGGTCTTTTTTAATAATTTTCATTATTCTACTTTTGCATTAACATATATCTTTACATCTCAGTAATTATTGATAACTTCCTATATTGAAGCTATTAAGAATATTATAATCATGAAATAAATAATTTTTGTTAATGAAACTGTAATGTCATATTTCTGTATCTTCATTTGGATAATTCCATACCCATTTCCATTTAGGATTTTTTTTCAAAGAAAGAATCATAATATAGTACTTTTTTTTTGCATATTCCAAAAGTCTCTGTTTTTTATTTAATTCTGTGACCATAAGACCAAATTGTTACACAATAATTTTTTTCCAGTTATTTATCAATTTTAGTATTAAATTGTCCACAGCAATTTTAAAATATTTTGCAATCTAATCAAATGTATTTTGTACATCCAAGTAAACCTGAATTGTCTTCATTTTCTATCTTCCATTAAATTGAACAATTAATTTTGTATTTTTTTCTGAAATAGCATTAATCTGGACAATGTACTTGTAATTAATCCCATTTCACTTATTATCATAATATTTGTATATTTGTATTAAAGTACATTCTCACATTTAAAATCAATTGTCACTTGACCTTTTCTTCTAACTTTACAAATTTGAACAATTTCCCATTTTATTTTAGACAATTTTTTTTTAAATTTGATGCAATCACTTTCACTTTAAAATGGTCTGAACTTGTAAATGTTTTATAAAAGATTATCATAAAATAGCATTGGTCTGCAATCAAGGAATTTTTAACCCCATCTTTCTTGTCATGTACTCTATTTTGATTGACTGATAAAACTGCAGTCTTCTGGAAATAAGAACTGTAATTTACTTTTGTCACTCATGATTGTAAATATCTATCCCCATTGATTCTGATTAGAAAATATCAATGGATAATTCAATTAAAAACTATCACATAACTAATAAAAAACACCATAGTATTTTTAAACTTAAGCTCAAAATTAAATGTAGTAAATTCATCATAATAATTGGTGAATACTTATGAAAAGAGCATTCATGTTTATTTAGCATAAGAATAATTATATAATAATAATATTTGTAATGGCAAGAATATATTTACTGGACCTTAAGAATTTTACTGTGCTCAATTTCTTTTAAGTCTCAAAAAGAAATCAATGGTTCATACTTTACTTAAGAACAAATTGATTTTTGCAATGACTATTACATTAACTTTGCATAGGTTCCACATAATACAACAATATGTTTGGACTTTGATTCATGCTCACTAATTATATTAAGAAATATAATATTTATTGGGGTCTTTACTGATTAATAATAATATCAGTTAACTAGGATATACATATGTTTATCTTTTATAACAAATACAAATATTTGATGTTCAACAATGATTACCATCATAAGTTTGTTTTTTTTTTACACAAATTACAGCATTGCAAAATAGATTGCAGGTATGGGGACAACTTTTCTTTAAATTACCAAATTTATTTTAAGTAATTGGTGCAATATAATCGACATTTTTACCTTAATGTAGAGTAATATTTCTCCAATTCTGTCATTTATAAGTTTAGAAATTTTATCCACAAATCTAAAATAAATGCATATTATGCTCCAAGCACAGTGAATGGGCATACACATACTCAAAAACTTAAGGTCATTTGATTAAAACTTTGCCAATTATTTCTGATGATTAAATTATCATGAGCTTTTGAGAAACAATTATTTTTTTTATTTTTGTTTGTGCCTTTTAGCATTTTTGAAATAAGTTAGGCATGAAAGGTAATAATCATTGCACCAAAGTACAATCTGTTATATATCCTGCCAAGCCATAATCTTTCATTGTTATTTTAATTACAATCGAATGGTATATAATATATCAAACACTGCTTATTTCTTAAAATACAAAATTTTAGATGTTAGCACATTTATATACACAAAATTATATTTGTAAAGATAATAAGTAAAGATATATACTTATTTTTAGAATTCAAAATTTTGGCAATTACAAACTGATATTTTCAAATTCAAGCCAAGTATTGTAGTAATGAAATTAAACCACATCATTGTATAAAGAAAAGTTATATAATGAATATAAACAAACCAATATACATTATATTTGTAATTATTAAAATAATATGTATTTATATAAACAGACTAGATAGATAAATGGCTAGTAGTTGAGTTGGTAAGGAAGTGGATGGGTGGATTGGATAGAAGTGTGGAATATATGGATATGTGATTAGATAAATAAAGAGGTGGAAAGGTGATTAAATGAATAAGTGGTAGTTAGGCAACCAGGAAAAAATGCAGTCAGACAAGAAAGTGATAGCCAGTTCTTCAGACAAACAAGTGGTTAGATAGAAAAGTAAATAGATCTACTTATTTATATATCATTAAATATTTTGTAGTTTTTGAAATTCTGAAATGCCATAATCCAAGTCAGATTACATATTTTTATAAATATTTGTTCAAATACAATAATAGTGGTTATAATTTATAATTAACCTGAGAAAATAATATTAGTAAGGTTGTACACCAAAATTATTTCATTTTTTTCAATAATTTTTAAATTATTTTGTATAAAAATATAGGATTTAAGTGTGAAGCAATGAAATAAAAAATAAAAGGAAATTAAGCTTTCTTGATTTTGCAAATAATATAGTAGTTTTTAAAGAATACAGCAAATTTTAAACAGATTTACAATTGCTATGTGATTAAAAAAAGGATGAAAGATCAAATATTGAAATAATTAAAATAACGTTTAATGTACTTACAAAAAGAAAAAAAAGAAAATTAATATCAAAAATGAGATGGAGTTAACAATTATAAAAATCTTGAAAAATTTACTAATGCAAACAGTAAAACAATTATTGAAGTTAATTACATAGTTTAATCAAGTCTTTTATTAAAAATAATGTAATATTCAAACAAAATATGATTATTTTGGCATAAAAAAGGTTTTTAATAAATGTGAGATATTGATATTTATTTTCAAATGTAAACATGGTCAAGAAATACAAGATCATAGATCATACAGTATAGTATATTTGTTAATATTATTAAGAGAAGTGAAAGAACCAAAATGAAGCTATCTAGTGAAGTTGTTGTAAAGTCATTTATAAAAGTTCACAAATTAGATAATAAATAAGATAAATAGATTCAATAAAATGATATGAAATTGTTTTAAAGCACTGAAAAAAGGTAAAGATTTTCATTCTGCCACAAATCAATAATGTTTGAAAATAATGTTCATGATATATGTTAAATGTTTTTATACAAAATATTTGTGAAAACAATGTATATAGTACTGTACATATTAAATTTTCCTATTCTGTAATTTCCACATTTTTGTCAAATTATTACATGTTGACATTATTGTTATTATTGTACATTTTTTAAAAAAAATCTCTTCCTATCTATACATTGGGTAATTATTTAAGATTCATTAATCCTGATTTTAAAAAAATGAAAAAGAACATTTGAGGTGCCTAACAGAATGGGATTATTGTATAAAGATTATCATATTGTTAATGATTTGCAGTTTGACCTTTCATATAATTATCCTTACAATAAATATGTTTTTAAATAAAAATCAAAGAACAAATATTTAGGAATAACGTAATTGAATGTTTATTACGTTTTCTACTTGTAGAGTAATTAAATATTATGATATTGTAACCAAGTTATAATATTTTGATCACCCATAGTAGGTGATATTGCTTATCATTCTCTTAACACTATTCTAGCATGGCAATAATTCATTTATCATAGAATTTTAATGAGTATATTCTATTATTAGTGTGCACGAAGTAAAATTATCAATACTCTTTTATTTATAATCTTCTGTTGTCTAATGATATTGTATTTATAAAGAAATTTCATCATCCTGTATACTAGTGTTGTTCATTTTTTTTAGTCATTATAAATTAGTGTTAAAATTTCTCTTTTATATTGTATAATCTAACATGACTTTAACAGAATATTACTACTTTTTATCAAAAAACAATTAATGTATTAATGCAATAATATATATTTCAAATTTAGAAACTGCTGGATATAGAACGTTTGAATAGATATGAATAAAACAGGCTTAAGTCTCCTGCAAGTTTTTCTTTTTTTCATTCCAGAAAAATGGAAAAAAAAACAGATGTTAACTACCCAACCTAAGGTTAGTGTGTGTTTGTATGTTTTCAGTACTTAAAAAGAAATTATTTGTAAGTTAGTAACTGGATATGTGAATTGATTGTGAGTCAACCCTCTGACCATACTTTGTTTGGAAATTCTTAGAGGTGTAAATCAAATTTCCAAGTTTTGTTATATACTTTAATGTCAGGGACTATTTATATATTTTACACATGATTACATCTAATACCTAGTTAAAAAATAATCATGCAAAGAATCAGAAAAAAATCATAATAAAATTTATTATTAAAAAAAATCCCTGGTTCAACTTGAGCATCAAACAAATTAATATTATATGTAAAAAATAACCATTCTGGACATTTAAATTTTCAAAACTAAAATGGATAATATATTACCAATAATATACATATATAAATACATGCAAACAATATAGTTAAAACATTGACCTTACATATATATACATATATATATATATATATATATATATATATATATATGAATATATATATATATATATATATATATATATATTGAATTCAATATTTATATGGATTGTTATTGTAATAGACAATATAAATGAGATTATATTTATGTAAATGAAAATAACCATTAATCTTTGCTGTTACAAAAGAAATGATTAATTACTACTAATTGACAATCCTTGAAGCCAAACTAATTTTTTATTAAACCTATAATAGTTCTTTTGTTTGAGGTTTAATTAAAAAAAACTGGTCAGTAATTGTCAATTAGTAGTAATAGATAAGTTCTTGGTAAAATCAAATGTTAAACGTTTTTTCCATCGATATTATCTCCTCATTTCTATTCTTTATTATATATATATATATATATATATATATTGTAACGGACCGTAAAATGTACTGGGCGTCTACAGGGTAAGATATTTAATTAATTGCTGCCCCAAATGTTTGGGTTGCCAAAATATGTAACGGACTATAAAACCTTTTAGGATAGTACACCCAGAGCCTTCTCTACTTATAGGTCCTATTACTACTCGGAGTTCTAACTCAGTGCAGATACTAGCCTTTAACTCTGCTCAAGGATGGAATTAAATAGGATGGCAATAATGTGACCTCTATATAGATCCTTAATGGCTATTGCTAATAATAAATTAAAATCTGTATGTAGGTATAATAGCTATACTGGTGAGTGAAGTATGAATGATGCTTGACAATATAGAGACCAGAGAAACAAAGGTTTTAACTTTAAACAATAAATATTTATTAACAGATCATGCTTATAGTTATAATATTTATAAATCAACCGAATATATACATGATTATTATAAAACATTAATTTATCCTTACAACAATATGACTAACTGTAATTCAAATATTAAAATATGGGCTGAAATAAGAATTATAAAATTTAGTGCATAATTTACAATAACGTATTAATTATTTTGAATATAAAATTATATTATTAATGTATGATTATCATTCTGTTTACGTCCTTTAAATATACCTCAAAGTTATGTCTATGAATTGCTAATTTGTGTTTTGTATAGTTAAAAAAATATTATATATATCTAATTATTAATTAGTTTGATTTTATCGTATTAATTATTTAATAAATGTAAATATTTAAAATCTTACCTTTTTGTTTCAGTCATTGTCCAGTTTTAAACCTTCCATTATGATAATATTTTATTTACAAAACATTTATAATATATTGATGTATAGTTTGAGTTGTGCATCTCTCTCACCCTATAAAAATCCAAACAAATGGGTTCTTTTGTTTTTTCTTTTTTAAAAAAAAAATGTTTGCTACACTTGGATATAAGAGTGAGAAAAATTCACAACCCAACTCTCGGTATACATTAAAAAAAAAAAAATTTGAAACATAAAATATAATGAAATTTTGGAATTCCTTAAAACAATAACACATTAAATTTTTAAGAGCAGCTTCGGGATTCTTAGCAGATAATGTCTTTCTTTCCTTCATGTATATTAAATCATGTTGACGTTTTAAGCATTACAATTCCCATGACGAAATTGAATTCCTCGGCGTTTGATTTTAAAGCCATGCATTTCCATTCATAACAAGATTTTTCCACGTTGATTTAAACAATATATATATACCAATAAATACGATCCTCCATCACACGTCAACGACACCAAGAGGATAGAAAAATCCCCTGACACTCAATTAGCAAAAGTGCATTTTTAGATTTTATTTACACAATATAAATTATTAAATATGAATCCTTTTTTTTAAAGCTTACGTTATATAATAAGACGAACGCTATCTCTATGCAGTTTTATTTATATATGTATGAAACGTATGATAAAGATTTTACTTTTAAAGTAATGTTAATAAAGTTCTATTTCATCATTAGTTGATTTTATTTTATCCCAGAAACATTTGATTGCAATTATATTTTTTTAACAATGTTAAATAACTATGATGCTCTTAGCATTTATTTGAACGAACGAAAGTTCATCGATTAAATAGTTTTTTTTTTCTTTTTAAAACATTTTACAATTATCAATAATAAAATTCCAAATATTAAATAGTTTAATATTAATAAAGAATGGAAATCCTAATAACTAATATATTAATTAAAATATTCTTTACAACTTTACTTTCGTGCATTTCAGTTGAACAAGCAAAACCAACAACAACTTAAAAAAAAAAAAAAAAAATCTGTTGCTTAGATATTTTTTTTTTTCACGTTCCCAAAATCAACAAAGGTTTACTCTTTTTTTTTCCTCTTTTAAACAAAAGAAACGTGGTTACTAGAATTTAATGTTAAATATTCTTTTTTTTATTTTGTCACGTCATGATTTAAAATCTACATTCATGTATATATATATGTGTATATGTATATATTTTATTTTACATTTAATAAAAAAAAATGTGTTCATTCCTTCATGAATGTATGGTTATGTTTGTGGTATATATATGTGTATATGTCTCCAAATTGTTATTTTTTTTTTAATAAGGATTGGACATCACCTTACATTTCCCCTACCCTTAGAAGGTTAAAATTTAGACCATTGTCAAAATTTTAGCACCTAAACAAAGGTTTGGATGATTATTGTGTTGGATAATTTTATTCTTTTTAAATAGGGAGAGTTCTAATGCTGTAGTACTTATTTTCATTTACCCATCAATATACATTTGCTTTTTTTTTTTTTTTTTTTATATTACTCATTTTTGGTTAGACTCCTATCCTTATCTCTTTCATCTTAACATTGAATTACTGTCATCATTAACATTGTTTCTATTATCCTTTCTAAAATTGCTAACTATATGACGGTTGAATAGTCTGAATTTGACTGGTTAAGTGTCTCTGTTCCAGAAGGCACATATTTGAGTTTGTCAGCCTATATCCTGCTCCCTAGGAGTCTTATTGGATTTTTATAAGGTCTGAACAAAATATGGGATTCCCACATTCTATGGGTCCATTCCCACATCTCAGCCAATTCTAAGATACCTCAATAAAATGTTTCAACATTAATTTGAGTGCATCCTCATCACATCTACCTACTCTAGCTATTTACTCACGAACAATGATGTCTTTCTCATTACAATACACTTGCATATACCCATTTACATTTTTTTTTTATAAACTTCACTTTCATCTATTTTAATCATGGTCATCTGTTTACAAATAACTAAGCTTCTGTACATGGCAATTCTTGACAACCACTGTATGGCTTTAATATCCGAGCATTATAAGTTCCTTTTATCTCTCCATCAATATTTAACCAAAATGCATTTGGGCCAGCTTGTTTCACAATAGCATATGGTCCAGCATATTGTTGACAAAATTTATGATAAACATTATCCATTGGTTTACTTGGGCTATGTGTTTTCACAAAAACCTTGTCCCCAATCTTAAAGTGATGTCTGCTTTTCTTTCCCTTTTTATTTCTAAAATTGGATTTATTAATTAACTGTTGTCGAGCCATTTGAATTTTAGTTTCTATGTCATAGTGATGACATTCAATTGGAGGTTTGTATTTCACAAATAATGAAGGAATAGGTTGGTTAAAATGTAGTTGGATGGGTGCGAATCCAGTAGATTCATTTGCACCCCAATTTATGTAATTCACTACCCGTTCTGTCTGCTTCACCCACCCCCTATTATTTTTATAAGATTTAATAGTCAAAAGTAAACTTAACACTTTTTTTTTTATATACACATATATTCACTTAACATTATTTACAGGGTTCAATCATTAAGAAAGTCCATTTTTTATGTTCCAGGGTTGCAATCATGAAGTCTGTCCCTTAATTTGTGACCTTCTCTTTTTAAGGACTTTCAATAAATGTGAAGGGACCTTCATAAGTGTTGCAAAGCTTATGGAATCTGGGACCTTTCTGTTTCTTTGTAGGGAGTATAGTTGACTCCAGTAACATCTGGCAACTGTCTATGACTTGGTCATCTTCCTGATTATGAAGAGACTTGTTGTGCCATAATACACATTCAAGATGAACAAGTGTATCGACTTCATTTGTCCTTTCAAAGTTGGCTTCAATAATGGGACAATTTTCTTTTGTGAAAAGCCTTTGAGCATATAATAGCCTTTCTTGGATTTTGCTACTATGTTCATGGAGCTTGTATTTAGAACAAACTTTATGTTCTGAACATTGGATGCTCACATTAACTTGTTCTGCTTGATCATCTAACATATTCATTCTCATACTCTTCATGGGAAGGATTGAATCAGCATCATCCCAAAATGTTTTTGGGATTGCTCCTTCCAACTTAAAATTGGTGGAATGATTTTCTATTATGTCTTCAAGTACTTGCTGAGTCCATGTAGCAGGACATTCATGTACAAGAGAAGTTTCCATAGTAACAGAATATTTAGTACTTCGATTGGATTCAAAAAATGTTTTTTTTACATCATTAATATCACAGCTCATACTATCTATCCTATTATTAATATCATAAGTTTCAGATTCTATCCCATCTATATTTTCTTTTATACACATTATCTTTGCTTCCAAATTACTATTTATTTGGATCTCCAAATCATCAATATCAGTTTTAGTTACCATAGTAAACTTTATATCCTCTATTTTAGTGGATTTCTGGGCTTGGTGAACTTCCTTAACTTTATTCTCAATTTGAGTGGTAATACTTTCCTTAAATTCAGTATACTGCTCTTGACACTGCAAGCTCACTTCATCTATATTTATTTTCATCTCCTCTACATTTCGCTTTAATTCCGTACTACTGTTATGCACTTCATTCATCTCTGAAGATAACTGCTCCATGGCTGTAGAAACTTTCATTTCAATGCCACTAATTCTTTTCTTAACCTCCTCATCCAATTTGTCAATATCAGCCTTAGTTACCATGTTGCTTATTTCAGCCTTGATTGTATCTATCTGACCACTCATGCTATCCATCCGACCATTCATGTCAGCCTTGACTATATCTATCTGACCACTTATGCTATCCATCCGACCATTCATGTCATCCATCCGATCATTCATCTGACCACTCATGCTATCCATCCGACCACTCTCATGCTATCCATCCGACCACTCATGCTATCCATCCGATCCAATAATGTTTGGAGCATCTGCATCATGGCTCCACTATTTTCTGTAACCTGTGTTAGTCCAATTCCAGGTGATTGAGCAGACTGTTCATTAGAGTCTCCTTGAATTTGAGATATCATTTGTTTTTCCTCTTGCATTGAGAAAGAATGCTCATTTCCAACCATTGACCCTCCAGACACATCTATGTCTACTGATCCTTCTTGTTCCCTATTAGGATCATACTCAACTTCATTGCCACTAACATCCTGTGGCTTAACATTTGACTCTTTATTCATATCTGATAAATACCTACCACTTCTGAGAAACATACAAAATAAACTAACACTTTTCCTTAAAATATCTACTCTATGGAAAAATTATTTCTTTTTATATAATATTCTATAATATGTCATAGGATCTTCTACCAACTTGTGTCATCACACGTGATTTTGGTTACCTTAAGTATTTACATATCATTGGTATTAATGCTGGCTTTATATATTTTTCCCTTATCTGCTTCACTTGCCTACTCTTATTAGATTCTTGATCATCTATTTAGTTTTGGTCTCTATTTATCAATTCATACTTTCACTCAGAGTTATTTGAACTTATTGTTTATTGACTAAATTAACCATAGCATTAAGTTGCCACACCATTTAATCCATAGGGTTATGTAATTTATAGTTTATTAACTGACCAACTAAAATATGATAAATCAGGTTATACTGAAATTATGGACAATTTCTCATAAATTCAATTTATGTCACACTAAAAATATACAATAACATGTGATAGGCCCAACTCTTTAAAGCTCAACACATTGTATATCACAATATAATAGACAAAACTTTTCACATGCAGTGAATCTAAGTATTCAAGCTTACCACATTGCATGCCAAAATGTAACAGACTACCAACTAGAATGAATTTCACTGTTGATGGTGTCAAAAATGTAACAGTATGTAGTTTGTATAAAATTATGTACAAAACATTGTTTCAGTGTGCTTATGAAAATATTTATGGAATGTTAAAATATGTGACTAAATTAGTTGATTATAAAAGGTAAATATTTTCAGGCCCAAAACGTTGCGCGCCAAAAATATGTAACGGACCGAAAAATGTACTGGGCGTCTACAGGGTAAGATATTTAATTAATTGCTGCCCCAAATGTTTGGGTTGCCAAAATATGTAACGGACTATAAAACCTTTTAGGATAGTACACCCAGAGCCTTCTCTACTTATAGGTCCTATTACTACTCGGAGTTCTAACTCAGTGCAGATACTAGCCTTTAACTCTGCTCAAGGATGGAATTAAATAGGATGGCAATAATGTGACCTCTATATAGATCCTTAATGGCTATTGCTAATAATAAATTAAAATCTGTATGTAGGTATAATAGCTATACTGGTGAGTGAAGTATGAATGATGCTTGACAATATAGAGACCAGAGAAACAAAGGTTTTAACTTTAAACAATAAATATTTATTAACAGATCATGCTTATAGTTATAATATTTATAAATCAACCGAATATATACATGATTATTATAAAACATTAATTTATCCTTACAACAATATGACTAACTGTAATTCAAATATTAAAATATGGGCTGAAATAAGAATTATAAAATTTAGTGCATAATTTACAATAACGTATTAATTATTTTGAATATAAAATTATATTATTAATGTATGATTATCATTCTGTTTACGTCCTTTAAATATACCTCAAAGTTATGTCTATGAATTGCTAATTTGTGTTTTGTATAGTTAAGAAAATATTATATATATCTAATTATTAATTAGTTTGATTTTATCGTATTAATTATTTAATAAATGTAAATATTTAAAATCTTACCTTTTTGTTTCAGTCATTGTCCAGTTTTAAACCTTCCATTATGATAATATTTTATTTACAAAACATTTATAATATATTGATGTATAGTTTGAGTTGTGCATCTCTCTCACCCTATAAAAATCCAAACAAATGGGTTCTTTTGTTTTTTCTTTTTTAAAAAAAAAAAATGTTTGCTACACTTGGATATAAGAGTGAGAAAAATTCACAACCCAACTCTCGGTATACATTAAAAAAAAAAAATTTGAAACATAAAATATAATGAAATTTTGGAATTCCTTAAAACAATAACACATTAAATTTTTAAGAGCAGCTTCGGGATTCTTAGCAGATAATGTCTTTCTTTCCTTCATGTATATTAAATCATGTTGACGTTTTAAGCATTACAATTTCCATGACGAAATTGAATTCCTCGGCGTTTGATTTTAAAGCCATGCATTTCCATTCATAACAAGATTTTTCCACGTTGATTTAAACAATATATATATATACCAATAAATACGATCCTCCATCACACGTCAACGACACCAAGAGGATAGAAAAATCCCCTGACACTCAATTAGCAAAAGTGCATTTTTAGATTTTATTTACACAATATAAATTATTAAATATGAATCCTTTTTTTTTAAAGCTTACGTTATATAATAAGACGAACGCTATCTCTATGCAGTTTTATTTATATATGTATGAAACGTATGATAAAGATTTTACTTTTAAAGTAATGTTAATAAAGTTCTATTTCATCATTAGTTGATTTTATTTTATCCCAGAAACATTTGATTGCAATTATATTTTTTTAACAATGTTAAATAACTATGATGCTCTTAGCATTTATTTGAACGAACGAAAGTTCATCGATTAAATAGTTTTTTTTTTCTTTTTAAAACATTTTACAATTATCAATAATAAAATTCCAAATATTAAATAGTTTAATATTAATAAAGAATGGAAATCCTAATAACTAATATATTAATTAAAATATTCTTTACAACTTTACTTTCGTGCATTTCAGTTGAACAAGCAAAACCAACAACAACTTAAAACAAAAAAAAAAAAAATCTGTTGCTTAGATATTTTTTTTTTTCACGTTCCCAAAATCAACAAAGGTTTACTCTTTTTTTTTCCTCTTTTAAACAAAAGAAACGTGGTTACTAGAATTTAATGTTAAATATTCTTTTTTTTATTTTGTCACGTCATGATTTAAAATCTACATTCATGTATATATATATGTGTATATGTATATATTTTATTTTACATTTAATAAAAAAAAATGTGTTCATTCCTTCATGAATGTATGGTTATGTTTGTGGTATATATATGTGTATATGTCTCCAAATTGTTATTTTTTTTTTAATAAGGATTGGACATCACCTTACAATATATATATATATATATATATATATTATAGTATTATATATATATATATATATATATATATATATATATATATATATATAATACTATAATAAATGGTTGATAAGTCAGTTCATAGCATTGAATTATTTGATTAAAAAGATGTTTT
Organism: Epiperipatus broadwayi; assembly: GCA_028023455.1. Taxonomy (NCBI): domain Eukaryota; kingdom Metazoa; phylum Onychophora; class Udeonychophora; order Euonychophora; family Peripatidae; genus Epiperipatus; species Epiperipatus broadwayi. The sequence continues at coordinate 377,045 of JAQFVV010000331.1, read as the reverse complement.
ATCCCTTTTTTAAAAAGAAAATATAAATTGTGTCTTATTTTTTAATTAGGAAAAGTCTGAAATTATTTTATAAGTAGCAGATTATTAAAAAAAAACAATGAAATACTTAGAAGATTTGATCTTAAAAAAAAGTAGAGAACAGAAAGTTTAAGACTATAAGAATATTAAAAATCTGGGTCAAAATATTTCTTGAGAAAATTAAAAATATATACTTAAATGTGTTCTTTCATACGTAGAAAAATATTGATCAAAATGTAAAGACTATGATTGTTTAAATATTAAAGTGAGTCTATACACAAGAAATAAAAAAGTTTGCAAAATTTATTCTGGAATGTTAGAACAGGTAAATTAATTTTTTGATACACTTTCCAGTTTGACAAACATGGAAATTTTGGTTTAATATATATTTACTCTCAGTATATATATATATATATATATATATATATATATATATATATATATATATATATATATATATATATATATATATATATATATATATATATATATATATATATATATTTTACAAGCTAGTGATATAAATGAAATGTATACTACTTACCAAAATATTAGTGAAATTATAACCACGCCTAATGACTCAATCACTCTTGAAACCCATGGACTTTATGAAACATCATGTGTGTAACACTCGTCATCAGCAACAGCAGAATTCTATTTAAATGTGATAGTCTTCAACAATGTAAGATAAGAGAAGTTATTTATATCTTTAAAATACTACTCTCTATTAATAAATATAAAAATATTTTTATTTGGAAAATATTTTTAGAAACCATTTACAATCAGCAGTTCCCAGCCTTTTTGGAATAAATCGCCAATGAATTTTAGGCAAACGAGTAGTTAAAAATTTTTCAAATTTGTATTTGATGGAATGTAGTAGAATTAATACAGACTAAGTATTTAGTTTTTTTATTTATTTATATATCGTAGAATTTTACACACACACACACACACACACACATATATATATATATATATATATATATATATATATATATATATATATATATATATATATATATATATATATATATATATATATATATAAAAGATTGCAACATATTTAGTAAGGGAATTTTAAGTACAATTATATGATGTAGAAATATAAAAAAATTCAAAAAGAATTGAACATATATATCACAAAATAAAAAGTACATGATATAAAATCATAAAAAATGAAAACATATTTTTGAACATAAATATCATAAAAGTGTAGTTGGTTAATATTTTTTGGGTAGCAACAAATTATTTTAATTAGTGTGAGGATTGAGAAAATTTCTATATTTTTTTTTTAAATCGCAATTATAACAGAAAATCCATTCTCACAAAGTATATGGTACTGAATAGCATTAAAAATTTTAATGCTTGTTGAGAGAGTTCTGGATATTTTGCTGGGCCAAAATGAAAACAAGCCGTTACTCATAAATTTCAATCCACCATCACTAATAAGATCTATAAAAGATTTTTTTATAATTATATTATCTGAAACTTCCTCTGTACATGCTACGGGATTATGAAGCCAACTTTGAGCAGTAAAATGATTAGTAACATATTTTTGAAAACAATCGTACAATGATGTGAAATGGTCCTGCATGCATGTTATTGATAAATTGTTTTTTTTCTAAAAAAATATATAGAGTGGAGAACACATTGAAATTCATTTTCTTGATTTGTTATTTAAAAAATGGTAATTTATTTTTAAATGTTATTTTATTGCTAAGGTCAAACAGAGAATTGTTAGCTTCCTGCAAACTCATATTTAAATCATTTAGCCATGAGAAAATATCTGATAGATATGCTAGTCTAATTAGTCATTTCTCATCAGTAAGATGTTCACCACAGAGCATAACCAAAAAAGTTGTCTAAGAACTTTGCCTCATGAGAGCCATTGGACCTTGATATAAAGTAATAGTGTTCTATGTCCACTCACTATCTTATTACATCGAATTGAAAATATGCATGAATTAAGTGCTTTTGATTTCATCAAGTTAACTATTTTTACAGCTTCATTAAAACATCTTAAAAATTGCAGAGATATGTTTTGTAGCTAAAACTTCCCAATGAATTATATAATGCATAGATTAACACTCTGGTGCTACTTTTTACATTTTCATTACTATATCTGAAAACTGTTCTATCATTGTGTGAATATCATCTGTATAAAGTCCAACACATTTGGACCAACTTATGTTGTTAATAAAATAATAATTGATTTTGAATATTTTTTCTGATGTTGTGCATGAGATAATTACTTACAAAATAATACTTCTTCTTGAATTTTGTTAAGGAAATCAAATCTTAAACATACAAGTAATTGTGTCAATTTAGAGATATCAGTACTTTTGTCTATTTGCAAAGAAAAAAACTGACATTTTCTTAATCCTTGATTAAAATATTTTCAATATTTGTTGCCATATTATCTATTCACCTTTTTACTGTATTGTGTGATAGTGACATTCTATAAATTTTCTTGACTGCCATTTCATGAAGTACAGATTTCACAATATCTTTAGTTACTGCTAGCAACAAAGTTTCTCTAATTGTGTGTGCATTATCACACTTGGCTATCTGCAAACTTTCTAAATATGATACCAGTACACAATTGGTGTTAACACTGGTGAAATATGACAAAACTGCTTTTTGGTCATGAAATTCACATAGTTTTCTTTTAAAAAAAATCAATTGGTTTAGCTTTTAAATTTTGATGTTGGGATAATAAATGTATTTTTAAAAGAGAAGCCATCAAACATCCATTTGATAAACATTCAATACATATAACACACTGTGGAATAGGTTCAGTTACTATGCCCAGATTTCATGGTGAATCCATACTTTATATAGTCTTGATCATACAGCTTAATCCAACTATCTTAACATTTTGATGTCGGTGATTCATCTTTGTTCATATCTGTTTTTTTTTTTTTTATTTAAAATAACTATATTTAGCCTGCTCTAAAAATCTCTTCATAATCAGGCCATTGATTTTCCTAAATTAAATGACAAATAAAACAATAATACAAATAAATAAATACAATTTGAAACTTACATTTAATATTACTATGTCAAGTATTAAATGTATAATGTTTGAAAATTCATTAGACTACACTTTGCAGAATTAATAAAAGTTATTTCACAAAACAAAAAATACTTTTAATTATTTTCAATACATTCCCACTGGATATAACACCACAAATAACTGTTATAAACAAATTTTATGACTCTACTTACCACCATATGGGAAAAAGTGCGGCTAGTAAAAACATAAAATATTACTATTTTTAATCAAATTTTTACTTTGTTTTAACTTTCACTTAAATAAAAATTTTGATATAAAAAATGAAATATTTACATTTTTGTAAAATTTTAAAAAAATTGTTTGAAAAAAAATAATTATATGTTATATATAATGTATTTTTTATTATTTTACTTGTTGCTCACTAGTAATTTGAATTTATGCAGATTGCAATTTATGGATAATAAGAAAGTAGCCAAAATAGTATTTAATTGGGTTATGAATAAAGGGAAGGCAGCAAGATGTGTGAGAATGTAGTATGGTATGCAGATGATTTGGATAAAGAATTTATGTTTTTATATAAAAGGTGGGATGAATGTGTTAGGATAATTGTTGAGTTGTTATAGTGACTAGGAATGTGATAGAAGAATAGATGCATCAATAAAAAATATGGAGTTGGAAAGATGGAGAACTAGTATGGAGAGTAAAATGAGTTTTAATATGTATTGTCCTGGTCAAAACATGTTGATCCATCTAACATGAGCTGGAGCTCAATGAAATGTACTTCAAACCCAGTCAAGCCCGAGATTTATATCAGGGACCAACCTAGATTCAAACCCATTCCACAAGCCCCTTTATCCAACATCTAATGAATAACATAATAATGATGGCACATAAAAATTAATTTTTAAATCTGGCCCTCTAGAAGAGTGGAAGAGAAAATGAGACATATTTAACAAAAGAATGCATATATATATATATATATATATATATATATATATATATATATGTCATATATTCCAACATATATATATATATATATATATATATATATATATATATATATGTTGGAATATATGGTAGTGGAGAGAAGATAATTTGAAGTACATAAATGGATTGAATAATAAAATATTTAATAAAACATTTAATGAAACAGTAAATTAATTATATATTTACTTGACTGTGTGTGACAAGATGATCCACTCGGAGATAGAGAGTTATATACAATTGATCTTGCTATTATGATTCACATGCTCTTATAAATAAAGAGAATATTATACGTAAATAGATATATTTGATGGGTGAAATGAAGATGCCAATCATTTGATTACAAAACAAATTTATAACTAATTTGAATTAAATTTTTCAGGATTTAAAATTTATACATAAATACCCTTTTGATGCATTAAAGAAAATCATGAAATTAGGTCAACTTGAGAAACAATATGGTGAGCATATTAATTAAGAATGTACATACATCTAATTCAAAAGGGAGGATTTTTATTAACTTTGACCCAAGAAGGTTTTAGTAGATAGGAAAAATAACTATACATTAGGCTAACAAGATTGTTTAGATTGGCAACTTAAAATAATAAAATAAAACAGTTTAAAATTAAGAAAGGTACCACAACAAAATTAAAGAAATAAGAGCATAAGACAGACTTTACATATAAAAGAAAAATTATTAGTATGAGAGTAAATTTACATTAACAATTAAAAAAAGCATTTGATTTAAGAATTTAAATAAGTAATCCAGATAACCAATGTTGAGATTAGTTTTAGAAGGAATTAGATGTAAATTTCATAGGCAGTTCTTAGGTTAATTACCTTGCTATATTAAAGTGTCCATTTTGACAATTCAGCTCCATCATGGCAAATTAACAGGGTTCAAATAATTTCCAATGTAGTAGCATGTTTCCATTAGGCATTCCTTCATTCTTAGATTATACTTTCTATCATTTTGGGGCATTAGTGAGATGATTATTAGCGGCAAGAGACTGACCAGCAAAAGTGATTAGTTTGATTATATTCACACCTATTTTTTATATTTATCTTGCATTTTTTATAGACAGTTAATTCTCAATCCATTATTTTTCATAAGATTGGTAAAAATAAAAGATAGCAATAATAATGACAGGAGTAGACACATATTAAAAGCATAAATAAGAACAATTAGGTGATTAATCCAGAAAAGATAGACATATGTTTATAAATTTTAGCTTTTTTCTTGCTAAGCATACTTTCAATACATTGGGTATTATAATCATAGCTCTTTTAAATTTATTATAAATGCACAATTTAAATGTATATTACAACAACTCGATAAAGAATGATTTGCCTTATAATATTTGAATTACTCTCAAAGATAATAATTAATTTATCCTTTATGTGTGAAATACTTCAGTGAATAAAAGTCCCAACATTTATATATTTAACATTGTGTATTTATGTTTATAAAAGTTTAATATCATGGTAATTACATATATTTAGAAAACCAGAGTTAATATTAATTATAGTGATTAATAAAATTAATATTGTAATTAATAATATATACAATAATTGAATCAAATAAATAAGAACTCAAAAAGTCATATAACATTTGCATAATAGAAATAGTGGGTTGAGTTTTAGTTTAGTTTATTATTCTATAATTTTTATAAACAACACTAATCAGAAGTATTTTTATTTATTCAACTTTATTATTAAGAAAAGTAACAGTATAATTTACATTATTTTTAATTTTACAAAAAAAAAAAAATGGCATTTGCTTTGGCATCTTTTGCTCATCTCTAAAGATCTAGAATAGGCTTGTTTTTGTTTTTTTTTTAAATAAAAATAAAATTGAATTTAAAAAATTATCTTTTACTAAACATATGTAATAAACATATGTAAACATATGTAGCAAAATATAACAAAAAAATGTTGAAGGCAGATGGCAAACCTTTAAATAAGAATACAACACAAAATTATATATTTTTAAAATGTTTTAAATTTAAAGAAAAAATCTCTAAATTTGATAAACAAATAAGAATAACAAAAAAAGAGAACTGTTTAGAAAGAAAATATAATCTTTAAATCAACTTGAATCTTTTGACAAACATTTGTGCTATATTAAAAATGAATCTTTTTTAAAAATTAATAAAAATATTATTGCAAATTGTTACTAATAGATATGACAAATGGCAGATTAAAACAATAATGAAACTTTGGAAAACAAACATGCATTTCTGTAGTGATGGTTCCAAGACCATAAACAATAAACAATAAATATAGGAAAATGGCATCTACAGTAACAATTAATTTCAAATTTATAATATAAATTTATTTAACTTTAGTCTCATCAGAGTATTATTATGATTTATTTATATTTTAGTAATTATATAAGAATAAAATTTTAAGAACAAATTCTATTTTTTTAAATATCTCTAAACTCTAGATACATTATATTTATAAAAAAATGCTTTATTTAATAAAAAAAATGAAAATAAAAATCATAAATATATCCCACCAACTAAATTTTAATATTAAAAATAAAATTAGGAACTGAAATAATAAAATTTCCAGAATGATTAAAAGATGATGGTTTAATTTATTTTTAATAAGTTATCTGTTTTTTTTTTCATTTTATGTTAAAGTGTGTTTTGAAATAAATAAATAATTTCAAACAACTACTTTTATACACAACACATTACAATTTTACAGAAGAATGTTATAGTTTTAGTATTTATAACTTAGAGTAAAAAAATCTTTAAAATTTTAATAAAACAACAAAAAAGTAAAAATGTAGACTATCTTACTAAATTTTATAGATGTGAAAATGTTCGTCCAGAGAAGGTAAACAAATATTAAATATGACTAAAAATTATCACATTTAGTATTGTTATTAACAATAAGCAAAACTTTATATATATAATTCATATTGTGTTATTATTATTAATAATCTAAAAATACCCAAATACAGATTAAATATGTTAAATGAAATTAATTAAACCAAATATACTTTTGATGGATGTGCATTTTAATATATATATATATATATATATATATATATATATATATATATATATATATATATATATATATATATATATATATATATAATTATATTGTAACCGGACAACCACACAACCCTTTTATTACTTCAGTTGTAACAATTTCCTGATGAGCATGTTGCAGGAAGGAACTATCAATTGGCATTACCCAATGAAGATGTTACCCCTCCCCCTACAACAATATTTCCTGTTCATCAGAGTACCATAGAGGCTGGAAGCATCTAGACATTTACATGTTTGGTTTTCCAAACGGCGCCACTAGAGTTCCATCTCACTACAACCTGACTTACCTAGGTCTAGTTATGCCAGACATAGCTCAGGAGGCATGAGATTCTCATGAACAAATGCAATGAATGATGAGTGATGCAACAAAAACAAAATAGAATTGAACAACTGGATAACTAAGGTTAATTTTAAGTAACAATAAATTTATTTAACAAATTAATTTGCAAGTTCTTCTAATAAAGTTTCTTCATATCCATGTGAAGATTCATTGTTTCATTCATTTCTGGTCCATTGGGTTTCTTTGGTATACTTCAGTATGAATTAAAGAATGTAACTTGTTGAGAGTATAATAAAGTCCTTTCATAGTTCTTTTAACAACTTACAGCTTTAGTTATATAATTAATTCACAGAGAGGAATGTGTCATATTGAGATAACAGAGAAAGTAATGAAGACAACTGATAGCATCTGATGCAGAGTACAACTTAATTTAACAAATACTTTATTTGAAGTCCACTATGTATCTTAGTATACAGTCAGTAATAGTACAATAGTAATTAGAGAATGCAAGTTATTTAACAATTTACATTTTGTGTCTAATTCAGTGTTCCAGTTAAACTTAAGTTATTTTATTTGCAGTCCATTAGTACTTCATTAAATTTATTAAATTCAGTAATGTGGTTTAAATTACTCCCACAAAATCAACATTCAGGTAAGTATTAAGCATTTGCAATTTTATTGAATATGCAGTTAAGCATTTATAATTTAGTCAAATATAGAGGTATATTCATATACATAAACTTTATTATATTACCCAGATAGAAGTAATATGCAGTTGAAGCATTTATAATTTAGTCAAATAAAGTGGTATATTCATACACATAAACTTTATTATATTATCCAGATAGAAGTAATATGCAGTTGAAGCATTTATAATTTAGTCAAATATAGAGGTATATTCATACACATAAACTTTATTATGTTATCCATATAGAAGTAATATGCAGTTGAAGCATTTATAACTTAGTCAAATATAGAGGTATATTCATACACATAAACTTTATTATATTATCCAGATAGAAGTAATATGCAGTTGAAGCATTTATAATTTAGTCAAATATAGAGGTATATTCATACACATAAACTTTATTATATTATCCAGATAGAAGTAATATGCAGTTGAAGCATTTATAATTTATACAGCATTTAATTATTCTAACATAAATATTTACTTGGTCTGCTGCAAACGTATATTTTTATACATAAATTCATTAGCAGTTTTATTTATACTTTGAAATATAGAATACCATTAACGTTTTCGTATTTCTCCATTATTTTTTTCTTTTATTAAAATTTTTATCATAGCATTAATAATTGAATTGCTACTATTTTTTAATTCTTACCTTATTACTTGTTGTTCTCTTTCAATACCCATGGGGCTTAATGAATGGCACAGAGACAGGCTGGAGCTTACTTCATGATGGTGGCTGAAGAGAAAAATGCAGGTCAACCGCCCATGTTATATAGTTTTTTCATGGTTAAGTTTTGATTTTTCTGTCTTGCTTTACTTAGTAAAACTGATAAAAATAAAAAATTTCTGATAACCCGAATTTTCCAAATATTTTGCACTTTCTCTGCTTGTTTTATTCAATATGACTTCTCAAAAGAAAACTACTTAACCGTCGATAATAATAAAAAATATTCTCTCTGTCTGATAATCCAAATTTTTCAAGCTATTTATACTTTCTGCTTATCAGAATGGATTCTCTTTATATGACGCCTGCCTTAATTGGTGTTGGTAGTATGTTTTCGTCCACATTCGTGCCATTTCTCTCAGCTCATTGGCTATTCTTTTTGGCAGTAGAAGACCGTTTTTAATTATCTGGCTTGTGTTTTCGAATTCCAATTAATTTTACATTTCTTTGCCTAAAGGCATTGGCTTAACACCTAAGTTATTTTGCCTTACAAATTATTTTTTTCTGCAATACAAAATAAACTTTCTTTTTTTAATGTTTAAATATATTTTTTTCTGTTTTACTTTATTGATTTCCTCTTTTTTTTTGGATTGATGAATTTTAATAAAGAAAGATTTATACTTTCTTTTAATAGCAGATTTAACGTATTTGTTGTGTCTTTTTTATTTTTAATTTGACCAAATTAACCTTTTTTTTTTCATTGCTGTCAATTTTCATGATTCCTTTGTTTCTTTAAATTTTCAGTTTTCCTCAACCATTATTAAGTCTTTTCTTTTCTAACAACAAATCATGCCAGTATTTTTAAATAAGGGGGGGGGGGGGGTTGAATATATATACACGGGGAACAGTATATCTGTTTCATATATATATATATATATATATATATATATTACTCCTGTTGGATTATCTGCTATTGACTGTAAACTTTTTTATGGATAATCGAAACCAATACAATGATAGTACCAAGAGCAGGAAGAAAGACAATATGAGAAAATGTCTGACTAAGGGGTGATTATTGATAATTATATAAACCGACAGGCATGTAAAATTTATATATTCAAATTTACAAATAACTATTTCTAATTTAATTTTTTTTGAAACAGTAAATATGAAACTTTTGAATGAAATCGAATGCACATAAAATTATATCTTGCTTGTGCAAATACGTTTTTAAAAATTACATTTCTCATACATTGTTTATAATAAAGATAAAGGGAATATTACTAGCTATAACTCATAAAAAGAAATGCAGTAAAAAATAATAAACGTCCTTTTTCTCTAAAAAATATAAGAAATAAAATTTTGAAAACTAATTTAAATTAGAGCTCATGATAGCTTTAAAAAATACCTGGCTCGCATATAAGAAAGTGTGTCCTCCAAAGATGCTACGAAGGGAAAAAAACTTATAGTTTTTTTAAATTTACTTTTTGCAACTTTTACTTATTTTAAAGTTCACCATTTCACTTTTGTTTAATATATATATATATATATATATTAAACAAAATATATATATATATATATACATATATATATATATATATATATATATATATATATTGTAACCATATATTTTAGTAGAAAATATATTAATTGATGTAACTTATATAAAAATTTCTCTTTCTTCTCTTGGTGATTTGGTTGGCTTGATTCGCACTTGAACAGATTACTTTCTGATATTATTTTAATAATTTTCAATTTGCTTCATTCCATATGCTAACTCATATCAGAATGTTTAACTTTTTAAAATTTTTACAACATATTAAAATTTGGTAAAATATTATTAAAAATAATATTTTGTTTTTATTTATTTAAAGTAATCTTAAATTATTATTTCTATTGAATTAAAATAAAACCATTTGTTCAATTAAAATAAATTATTAAATAAATACAATAATTACGTAGGCGTCTCAATGTAATAAAAGAAAAGAGCGCGAATTTCTAGGAGAATATCGTCTGTTAGTTTGTCTTTTGGTGGGAAGAAGAACAGAAACGGTAAAGGCAAATGGTGTAAAATTTGCTGAGCTGATTTTGAAACCGTTAATAAGTAAATAGACTACCACAAAAATTTGCTATAAACATAAAATAACTTAGTGGTATCTAATTAAGATGGATCACTAAAACTTAAAGATCTTTTCAAGTCGTTCGGCCAACTGAATCAAATCACCGTAGCGTTTTCCAATATCGCATTTTTGAAATGTCGGAGCTTCCCAGTTTGAAAGAATTAAATACAAGAATTTGGTATGTTTTGAAATATTTATTATTCTACAATTTGGAAAATTTGAATCAGTGTTTTAATTACAGAAGTTTTATTAAAATGAAAATTTGTTTTTTAAAAAGAAAAAAGTTTAAGTTAAAATAAAGTAAAGCGTTAAATTTGTCAAAATCTTTTAATATTTCCGTTCTTTAATTCTAATAAAATATATTATTGATTGATAATTAATTTTATAATGCCAGTAATAATTGCTAGTTAATTTGTTTAACATTTGGATCATAAACATTCTTTAAATAATTAAACAAAGCTATTTTATAATTGTATCGTCAGTTTAAAATGAATAAAGTAATTGCTGTAATTGGTTATTCCTGGATTAACGCAATGGATAAATAAATACTTGCATGGATAGGATAAACTTGGAACACTTTTGACAGAGAGATGTAGGGATTAATAACTTTATGAAAAACATTTTCATTTAAATTCTGTGTATCCTGTTTTAAAATTGTTTCATGTTTGGAGAGCCACGCAAATCGTTAATCTAATATTGCTTTAATAACTAATCAAATGGATATAATTGCATGTATGGAATTTAACTACAGTTATAGCTATTACCTCATATACTTATTATTCTACACATTGTACATGGATTCCACGGATCACATTAGGAGTTACAAAATGCTATACAATCCAATTTGTGATACACATCTGCTAAAATTCATGTATTTGAACTATAAAATGCTTTACATTTAGTTTTATCACACACACACACCGTTAAATGTTATATGTTAATGAATAATACATTTATTTAATTTTATCGTTATATGAACTCGCATATGAAGTTCATAAGTTATATTTGTTAGATTTAAATTAATAAAGGTTGAATAAAATATTTATTCAAAAGAATAGCGCTTGCGGAGAAAGCTTAAACAGTACTTAATGAATTCATGAGATATACCAATCTTTATGAGATATTTTGTGAGTCTTTCCAGATTTATATTCCCATGCCAATATTATTTATATTATATTACACATGTTTATTTTAAGCAAGATAAGTAGTACATTAGTTGTCCTGATTATTGTGACATATTGTTAAGCAAGAACCCACATGTGCTAAAGTGTCAGTGTATTCTGAATAGTCAGAAGAATTGAGGAGGATGATTTTGCACTTTAATGTGAAGTAAATTACAATGTTGTTTTAGAATGTTAAAGGGTTGTAATCTGTGCTGGTGGTTAATCCGCAGATTATTTTAATTGCCATTTTTGTATTTTACACACATTCCTGCGCCGGTGGTTAATCCGCGGAATTGTGTGATTATACGTATGACTTTATGATGGTGTTAAATACGCAAAACGTTTAGTATTATTTCATTCCTACGTGTAGATGAATACATCCACAGGAATATGTTTGCTTCACAGATATAAGTTGGGCAAAGTATTTTAGTTAATCTGCTAAATCATCTTCTTCATTTGTAAGCATAATTTATCGGTTAGATTGATAAATGGCAACAGGACATTCTATTCAAGTACTTCATGATAATTAACTGTTGGTTAATTATTATCTACCGGAGTGTAAGTTTACATTTTCATTTTAATTAATGATTACATTATAGCTAAAACATACAAACATCATATTATTTATTATATTATTATAGGTATACAGTAGGGATTTATTGAATCTGGAAATGACGTTCAATATTTCATAAGTTAATGCTGAATTTAATAATTGTCTCAATATTCATTATATTAGATTGAAATAAGGTATGATTAGGTTTTTAAATACTGTACCTGTGAGATGTATTGAAGAAAGTCTATTGAACCATCATTTAATTATTTTATTTGTTTATTTATGTTTTATTTAAAATATTGAAATTAACTATTTATTGTTCATAAAGTTTGTAAATAAAAGTTGATTTATAATTAAACTTACTGTGCCGTTGCTATGTGTCATTCATAACATCAGAAATCATAAACTTTGGATAGAGCATACATTATAGAGCATACATTGAATTACATATTATTGTCTACATGATATAAGAATTTATTAATATTTTGAGAAAACATTAAGATGCTTTTCGTCTTTGGTAGTATATGATTGGTAAGGTACAATAAAATCCCATTTACCTTTTCCATCATTGTGGCTTTGCGTAGTTGATTCTAGTATAAAATACAAATTAATTATTAAACTTGTGAACAGATTTATTCAATAATGATATGATTAAATATTTACCTAACATTTTTAAATTTTCATTCGTCAATACAATAAGAGTCTCAATGATATATTAAATTATAAAAGAACCCAATTATTCATGTTTATTAATTGCAAAGCTTTACCTGGACTAGCATCTGTCTTAGAAATCATATAGATGATTTAAAATTTCATAATTTTATGTGGTTCCACAAATTACGCTATCTTGTACATGGTCGGCCATAGGGTCGCATACCATAAAAATCGCAAATTGAGGTTTAAGGGTGATAAAATTGCACTTATAATTTGTTTAATATGTTTTATAATAATACTATGATAGGTCTTCGCGGTATACCCTGGCTGCGATCAAATAAATTATAAAAAGTTAGGTTAATTCATTAATTTTGTCTGTAGTAAATTGCCCCAGATGTTGATTGTGGTCTTTTGTGCATAAAATAAATAGTATGATATGCTTTCGGATATAGCTCTTAATAGCTGATAATGTGCAATGAGAGTTGATCAGTGACCAAGGTTGTAATTCCTAGTGCACTTACGTTACGTAGTTGAGATTACACAATTTACGGTTACAATTTATAGTGCCGCAACAAGTACGGCATGATGATGGGTAGTTGGAGGGGTGATGGAAGGTTGGTTACCACCTTTGTGAGACATCAGGGTGGACGGCTCCGGGGATTTTGGTTACAATATATATATATAATTTTATAAAATAAGAATAAATGAAATTTTAAAAAAAAGTCATTTTAATTTTTTTTTTTTGGATTCTTTATTATTTTAAAATTTATTTTATAGCCTTAAGCCTATATTTGTAAAGCAAAAAAAAATATCAAATTTATCTAAAATTTTGTATTAATTTTCTACTGATTTAATTTTCTCAATTTTTTTTTCGTATTTTCTTTTATCAAAAGCAAAAGAGCAATCTTTAGTAAAGTGTCGAATCTGACCCTACTTGTTAAGTGAAAGACCTGGCATCAGAATAGAAGTCATATCTTAAATTGAATGAGGTTATGTAAATTAATTGAAAGCTTATAGCCTCTGGAAAAGGAAAATGTATTTGAGTTTGTGATAGATGACAACTGCAAATTAAATAAATTTGATTGAAAAGAAGCATAAAAAAACTATAAATTATCAAGAATTCAAACAAATACATTCTGACAAATATATATATTCATTTGTCAAAATTTATTTATCTTAATGCACTTGTAATCATTAAGTCAAAATATTTAAGCAAAAATGGATTTTGGTAATAAAAAATAAAATCAATGAAATGTTTTGATCATCATGGCTGAATGTCATTTTGATAAAATGTTGAGAAGTTTTGAGATGTAGGTTGTGTTTTTAAAAGATATAACAAAACAGACTGATGAGAAAATGATCAATAAAGTAATTCTAAAAGAATAAAGAAAAAGCCTTCTGAAAAGTAAATTCAATAATAAAAAATGGGTTTATGATTATATGTGGGGTGACAGTAAAGCAATTTAGGAATAACAGTTTTAATATTTTTAAAAATCGAAAATGCAAAATTTAATATGCACATACAATATGTAAACATAAAATAATGAGAACATCTTTTGTAGTTTCCCTTAATGGTAACAACATATAGCACACACCAACATAATTTATTTTTTATAAGCAGAATCCAAATGAAGTTGTTATGTCATAACATGCTGAATACTTTAATGTTATCAAAATTGAAATTCTCACAAATAATATAATTATTCAGTAATGATTAAAGAATAAAATATGCTAAAACTAACTGCTTTATAAAGTATTACTAAAATAATTAGGCTTAAGAGTTACAAGATAATAATAAAAATACAATTTCAAAGTTAATAGTTACTGATGCGAATATTTCAATAAGAAACCACTGGTTTCATATGTAGAAGAAATTTTGAATGGAATTATAAATAGCATTTTTTTTTTAAAAACAACTTCCCTCTTTAAACATGGTACTGGAACTGTCATGGCAAAGAATAATTATTATTTTTATGAATTCATTGTGCTTTCATATTATTTCAGTATTGTGAGCATTAGGATTATTTATCATTTTTATATAAAAATTTTACCAAGATAATTACAACTTGTCTACAGAGAATATTGGATTTCCACCAACCAAGAGAACAAGCTGGAATTAAAAGTGGTTTTAGTACAGTAGATCATATCCAGGTATTGAGAGAAGTTATAGAAAAGACAAATGAATATGAGTTGTCATTATGTTTTGGATTAGATTATGAAAAGGCATTTGATTCTATAAACATTTCTTCAGTGATTAAAGCATTGGATGATCAAGGTATAGATCCAGGATATTGTCATATTTTAAAGAATATTTATAAAAATGCAACAGCAACAATTAGATTATGTAATGATACTGGGAAAGTCAACATTGAGAGAGGTGTAAGACAAGGTGGCTCCATATCTCCAAAACTTTTTACAGCAGTGCTGCAAGAAGTGTTTTGTGGATTAAAATGGGAAACTAAAGGGGTGATAGTAAATGGAGATTATTTAACTCATTTAGATTTTGCAGATGATTTAGTTGTTTTTGCAAACAATGCTCTAGAGCTGCAGGAAATGTTGCAGGAGTAATCAGATAAAAGTAGGAAAGTATGACTAAAGATAAATGTTAAAAAGACTAAAATAATGTTTAATTGATTTTCTCAAAATATAAAAATAAAGATTGATTATAATGAATTAGAAGAAGTTAACAGTTACAAATACCTTGGTCAAATTATTAATACAGATGGAAACATAATGGAGGAAATTAATCATAGAATTAAACTTGGTTGGAGTGCTTTTGGTAGAAATAACTTGATACTAAAAGAAAATATGCATATGTGTTTGAAAAAGGTTATTAACAAATGTGTTTTATCAGTTCTTACTTATGGATCTGAGACTTGGACACAGAATAGAAGAGCAATACAGAGACTTCAGACCACTCAAAGAAGTATGGGGAAATGTATGTTGGGAGTAACAAGAAGAAATTGAAAACACAAGTATGGGTAAGAGAACAAACAAGTGTTAATGACCTCATTGAAAAAATTAAAAGATTGAAGTGGAGTGGGCTGGATATATTGCTAAAATGGGTGATAATAGATGGACAATTGAAATTTTAAACTGGATTCCAAGAGATTGTAAAAGACCGAGAAAGAGACCACATGTGAGATGGATGGATGAAATAAGAAAGTGTGCAGGGGTGATGTGGAGAAGAGAAACTAAAATTGGAGAAAATATATTAAACTTGGAGAGACCTTCATCCTGAACTGGATTGATAATGGTTGATGATGATGAAGATATGCATTGCAATCCAAAAATATCCAAGATGATATTTCATACAGTATGCATTTCTTGACTATCTTTTCATGTTATTTTTAGTTATAAAGTATTTCTGACCCTTCATAAAACATTATTGAATAGCTTATAAGAAGCTGATTATTCTTCACTGACTTCTTTCACAATGATTGAACTTTTGTTTGTAAGAAATGGCTTCATAAAACATCATTCAAGTGTAATGCAATTTTATTTCAGAAAATTCATTTAATAATAAATATTAAACAAAAAATTAAAAAAAGATCATTATCAATTTTTAAACATATATATATATATATATATATATATATATATATATATATATATATTTAATATATATATATAATATAAATAAAACACTATGGATAAAATATAAAATAAATTTTTAAAGTATTGGAAATAAAAATTAAAAAAAAAACAAAAAAACAACTGCACTGTAAAAGAAAAAAAAAGATAACATTATTAAATCGTATAAAGTGAAAAGATACATTAATTGCTTAAGAAAAAAATTCAAAATAATAGGCGAATTTTTAATATGCTCTATAAATTTATTATCAAATTTTGTGGTAGCAAAAAGAATAAAAATATATAATTTAAATTTTAATAGAATATAACAAATAAAACAATTAATACTCATTAATAATAGGAAGACCAGTAAAAAAATACAAGATAGAAATGAAACAAAAAAAGTAGCAATATTATCAAATATTAAGTCATTAATGTTTTTTTCTAATTAAAGCATGACTACAAATACACTTATATACTGTCAACAAAACTTCTATAGGTTATAATCAGAAAAATCAATATCGCACACCACCTTTTTTTAATAAAATAAATTTCACTTTTGTTTAAATAGAGCGCTTAGATAAAAATAAAATGATATATTAAAAATATTTGTTAAAATGATTACAAATAATGTACAAGTATTAAGATTTGTTAAAATCTTAAATTCTCTTATATATATATAATTTTTGAACTAACGTAAATTTCATGAGTATTAAAGAACTGATAATTTTCTGTTTATGAAGACATTATGTGTGTTTTTTAGAGTAATAATAAAGTTACTTTATTCTGAAAACATTTGTTTAATATTAAAGCTCTTATTTTAACTTGATACATTATATATATATATATATATATATATATATATATATATATATATAATATATATAAAGGGCATATATATATATATATATATATATATATATTGTGCCCTTTTGTATGGGTCACCATTTAAGTTTTGTGCTAATCTAGTAGAAAATTTTAAATTTAAGAAGTATTTTAAATGTGTGATGTTGACTTTGCTTGTGGTAATGTTACCATAAGTTTAATTAAAGCAATCTATGAGTGTTTGATATGTGAATTGTGTTGATATAGAGAAGATATTTAAAATGATGATGATTATGATGTAATACTGCATTAATAAATTTAATAGCAAATGTTTAAAGATAAAGTATTTAAAAGACAAGTTAAAATTAGACAAAGATATTTTTTAATTCAAAATATATGTTAAAAGTGAATAAAAATATTTTAAATTATAAGTACTTAAATTGAGATTAATATTTGATTTTAATCATATCAAATAATTATTTTAAAATCTGATATAATATCTTATTTATTTAAATAAATATTTATTTTAAAAAAAACAATTGTTAAGTTTATTTTTAGACAAGCGTTCTTGTGTTATAGAGAACAGATGTTATACACACGCGTGGAAGTTGTCTAATAAAGTTGCATAATTATTTTAAAAAATCATGTTGTAAAATTTATAAATAATACGTGAGTTATCACGAGATAAAAATAAAGATATTAATGTAAAGTATTAAATTTGATTTTATAAAATATTGTCTTAAAAATATAACGTATTTAAAAAGATTTAATTTATTTTAAATGATCTTATAAAAGTTAAGATTTAAATCAAGTGGGAAATAATATTTCAAAAGAATGATTAATAGATTTGAATAAATGATAAATATTGTTTTAAAAGAATTTGATAAAATATTAAATATTAAATAAGTCATTATTTATTTTTAATATTGTGTTGGTAAATATGTAAATAAGAAATTTTGATTGTTTAAACCTACCAATCAGATGTGGAGTCTCTTCTAGTATAAAAGCTGGATTCAATTGTTGAAGGGCTCTACAATAAAACTTCTAAGTCGTTTGTGCTATTAAAAAAATAGCCAAGTAAATTTAGAAACGCTCTTAAGAATCAGTTTTAAAATTATAAGAGTGTTATTGTATATAATTTTATAAAAGTTTAAATAATGAATATGCAGTAGATATCTTAATAATTCCCTATCGTCTTCTCAATATCGAAACTCAATTTACGTACAAATAATCAATGGAAACATCACGTATCGGAGAAATTTATCAGAAACTTTATGCTAGAAAAGTAACAGACGCTGGATTAGTACATAAAACTACAAGATGGAGAAAAGTAGTATTTTGGACTATAAATAGTTTTCAAAAGTTAAATTACTATTGTCTATTACTAATAGATATTTTAAAAAAAATATAAATATTTCTGTAAAAGAAAGTATTTTGACAAATTATAGAAGTAAAATATGTATCTTAAGGAAAGATATAAGATGCAGTAGTAATTTTAAATAAATACTTGCCTTGTTAAGTCTTTATGCTTAAAAGACTAGAGATTGATAATTTGAAAAGGCAAATATATTATAAGTATAAGTATTTTAAAAATCGTAATATAATAAAATTATTTTATTAAAGTTATCTAAACGCTGGACGTTATAGATGAAGAAATTAATTCTTACCGGATTATGGTATTTATAAATGCGCAAGTAATACATGGATATCCAAGTCAAGTTAAACTAAGCCAAGCCAAACTAAGTTAATGTAAAATAATTGAAGGATAATTTTATAAATTATAACTTAGTTTTGAAATAATAACTTTTGAATAATATTCTATGAAGAACTGGATCCAGACAAACTTATAACTATTGTTTTAATTTTGTTTTGTTTTCTTGGGAACTTATTTTTATTTTATTGGAAAAAAAAGAACGTTATCATTTTATTATAAACTTTCAAGAAACACGTGATACAACGGAACAGGAAATAGTGTTTTATTGACTTTATACGGAGGATATTTGTTAGAACTTTTATGGTAGGACAAAAGTCGACGATGGACTATGTAATATGATTTTATTTTATTTATTTAACATAAAATTTAAATATTATCAAACTCTTAAAAAGTAGGTTAGGTACATTTATTAAATAGTAACTTAAAAATAATATAATAATTAATTACATAAACTTATTTTTATAATTAATATAACACGGAATATTCTAATGAATGTTT
This sequence comes from Epiperipatus broadwayi, assembly GCA_028023455.1. Taxonomy (NCBI): domain Eukaryota; kingdom Metazoa; phylum Onychophora; class Udeonychophora; order Euonychophora; family Peripatidae; genus Epiperipatus; species Epiperipatus broadwayi. Next base: position 357,224 of record JAQFVV010000331.1, on the reverse strand, counting down.
ATGAGTGAAAATGTGAATGATTTTTATTTTATGAAGCTGCAAATTCCGAAGAATACTGGATAGCAGAATGGACGATATTATTATTATGGTAAAAATATTGTATAATGATTTTTAATGAATTTAATATGTTTTTCTTTAGATCAACTGAATATTATGTTGTTGTAGAATGAATGGATAAATATATTATGAAAACACATACATTATATTGACAACGAACTTTATTAAAATATGCATAAGTTTTTAATCTATAATATTAACATGATACAACATTACGTAAAGCTTAGAAATAATTATATGATTCTTTCGTAAATAATTTTGATATTTTTATTTATGCTTAGTATTAAAATGATGTTTATTATTTATCTAAGTAATTATTTTATTTTTGCAATTTAGAAAAGGATTTTAAAAGTCTATATTTTTGTGTATTTTGTTTATTGAATAAGTTAAGTTACGTTATGAGTAGAAGCCTATATTTAGATTGAAAAGTTTACTAAGTATAGACAATATAGTATGAGTAATTTGGATAATGAATATTTTATTTGAAGTTGATATTTGTTTTCCGGAAAATGTTTTAAATAAGTTTAGAATATGTTTTATAGATAGAAATTTATTAGAAAGGTTAGTAAAGCACATAGGGTAAAATAATGATTTTACACAGAAAGGAATCATAAAATTTATTTAATGTAATGTTTTATGAATTTAAAATTGATAAATGATTTAAATATTCATGTTTGAATAATACAAATATAGAATGCATATTTTATAAAATGTATAACAGGAATTACATTAAGTAAAGTATAAGTACAGTCAATTATTTGTTTACATTACAAAGACATATTAATTTTATATAAAGTTATTAGGCAATGCTAATAACAAAGTGAATACATGATAATACATTATAAATGATATTTAATTAATGTAGTTATTTAATAGGTAGAGTTACATTATGTACACATACTACATAGATAATCTTGACATGTATTATTATTTGTAATAATTAAAGATTACTACTATTTATTTAAAAATCTAAGTTTAAGAAAAACACACTATAATCATATTAATATAGCATTTGAAGGAATGTGTAATTCCTTATTAAGTACATGAGTTAATAACAGTGTAAGCCTCTTATATTTGTATTCCTATTTTTTTATTTTATTTGTTGTCATAAGTTCTAAATTGTACATAGTGTAAATAAATTTTATTTGAAGTTATTGTAAATAAATTTGTTAATTTATTTTTAAAAGTGTGTCGAGTTTCATTATTTTTCACCACAGCATTTTAACATCAGATGATTTGAAATAAACATAATATTTGCACAAATTGAATTTGTTATTATTATTTAGAAATGAATATAATATTTGCTTAACATTATTTTATAAGAATTGATTGACATGAACATAAAATATTGCAATGGTCATAAGATGATTATAATACACATTATAAGAATACAATATTGTTTATTGCCACAGATTATTAAGTATAAGATTTTGATCTATTTTAAAATGAAGACACCATATGAAATAAAAGATATACATATAATTGTTTATTCATTTAATGATTGATTATATAATAGAATTAGATGAGATTAAATTACACACTAAGATTAGTATTATTATTATTATTATTATTAAATAAGTTAGGTGTATTTAAGTTTGATATAAAATCCCACATCATACTTATTTACATGAGTTATTATTATTTTAAAACAGCTTAGAAGAACCTGAGATTATTTAATTATATTTTAAGTTAAAAGTTAGGAATTATTTTAGTATTATTAAAGATAATTTATTTCATTTAAAAGTGATAAGAATGCTATAGATATAGTAGTAAGGTAATAAGGTAGTGATAGTATTCTTATGCCATGGAGACAGTATCTTGGGAGATATTGACTCAGTGTAAATCTGCTTATTACTTTGTAACTTTACTTCGCAGTCTCATAATTTTATAAATATTTATTTAATTAGTATAATCTAGAACTATATTGATTTTGATGATTGATAATAAATTTCATTAAGATATGATAATATAAAAGTATGTTAAAGATAGATATGCAAATTTTAATTAAGCAGAATAATGTAACTGAGCTAGTTGTATTTTAAACTATTTTACACATCAAGAAGTAAGGGTACAATATATATATATATATATATATATATATATGCAAATATCGTATTTTAAATGCATTGATGAAATTTATATATAGCCAACACCTCAACCTATACTACAAAGTTTGTCTCATATCAGGTTTAGTATCTCAGCAGAATGTCTACCATTTCCAGTTTTATTATAACACATTATTTACAAATTAGAAATAGACATATTATTATGATTTTTTATGATTAATATTTTGATAATATAATTTGATTGTATAATAAAATTTTACAAAGTTTTACAACACTTTTTTTAAATTTTGTGAATTAAATAATAGATATAGATGTTATTTGAAAACTGTATGCAAAGTGCCATTAAATATGCATTATTATAAAACTTGAATAATTTAAATGTGTATAGTTTAAGAATGTATAGAAAAGTGACATAGATTTAATATGCCAATAATTTTGGATTTGAATGCATTTATAAAAAAAAAAAAATCATAAAATTTCTAAATAGTTGCCCATAAGTAATCTAACTATTTTTTTCATTATTCATTAATAATTTAGTTTATAGATATTTTTAACCAGAAACAATAAGGAATATGTATAATTTTATAGTAAAAAATGATATAACATTAAAAACTAGATTCTTTAGACATAAAAACTATAAAGACACAAAACCATTAAATCATTATTACATTGCATTTTTTGGACTTAATAAAAATGTTTCGTTCTTTATTGTTCATCTTTGAAAGTTTTTGTTTACATATTTAAAGTGTGAGAACAAAGTTTTACAATATATCTAAAATAGTCACATGTGAGAAAAGAATAGAAAGAATGTAAATTAATAAAACAGGCAAAACTTTCCATATAGTAGTGGCAGTCAGCCAACCACAGTAATCAATGGTTGCCAGAAGGCTTGTGTATAAAATCCCTATCTAGTGCCTACTCATCCAATATCCCCTACCAGTTTCTGGCTTATGGCCTTCTTCAGTGAGGAACTTTAAATCTGATAGCACTGCACCTGGATCTTAAATCCAAAGCTCTCCACTGACAAAGGCAATAAGCCAGAATCTAATCTGGGGATATTGGATGAGTACGCACTAGATAGGGATTTTATGCACAAGCCTTCTGGCATCCATTGATTGCTCTGGTTGGCACTGAGTGGCACTACTATATGGACAGTTTTGCCTGTTTTAATAACAGTAATGTACTAGAATAAAAAATAATGATGACACGATGTTTAGTGGTTTAAGGTAAATTAATATTACCATGTGGGTAATAATAGTAGGAAAATATTTAATAATTTTAAATTAAGTTTAAAGGTATATTTAGAATAAAAATTATAGAATAACAGCTACCCTAATAAATAATCCATGTTAAAGCATTAATATATTTGTGTAAAATCATTCTAATCAAATGAATATATGTTAATAGTTTGAAATTAATAAATTCAGTTGCAGTTAGAGAATAAAATAAGATTATAAAACAGCTCAATTCTTATCTTCATTTTTCAAAAAAATAACAAATCCAGTATATACAACTTGTTAACTCACTGTTTCTTTATGAAGAACTGATGGAGAAGCAATTATTCTGGAATACGTTATTAAAAGCTATTTGACCAATTTTTTATCATACATTATAATAATCAATATATTTACATTACCATACAATGGCCATATATTACATACAGTAAGTTTATAATTTTAAATAATTAATTTAAATTGAGACCCTGCTTTAATTCTCCTACACTGTAACAGGTCCATTATTCTACCTTGTGGTACTTTTTATAAATTTTCAACCTTGAATTTAGTATTAAACCATTATTTTACAATGGTATTTAATAAATATTCAATAAATTGAAAAATGAGTTTGTGATATGAACAAAGGACATTTTCATCATTCAATCTTCAGTAAGAAAACAAATTAAGTAAGCGATTTCAAAATGAACAAAATCATCAATGGTTGAAATTCATTTTTAAAATGTGAATGAACAACTACTAATTTCTGATAAATCTATCAATTCTGCTTTAACATTCTGAAACTGCTTTATTATTTTAAAAATATCTTTAAATATCCTACAACTGTATTATTAAAGTCTTTTAGTAATCAGTTGGTGATTAAAGTACTACAGTTTTTTTTTAGTTTTTGTGGTGATAGAATTTTTTATCTTCTATGTATACAAATAAAACACCCCCCCACACACACATACACATATATCTTGATACATTTTACAATTATTCATACTAATATAAAAAATAAATACTAAATCGAAGTTTAAATATGCATATTAAAATATTAGCATCATGTATATAATGAATTAAGAAGAGAAACAGATTTAGAAAAAAGAATAGTGGTTGGAGCAAGAATGTAAAGAGATAGAAAGGTTTCAACAGATGAAAAGATATGATCTAGCATTTGATAGAATACAAAATATTTCTTGGGAGAAAAAGACATGGGTAGCAAGTGAGATTGCAGATAAGAATGGAAGAAGGTTAACCAATAGTAATGATATATTAAAAAGATGGAAATAATATATTCGGTATCTGTTTAGTAGAGGAAATAATTTAATTAGTTATGAACTTGAAAATGAAAAAGATGTTGCAATGGATGATAGAGGTATGGACATACTGCCAGATGAAGTAAAAAAGGCAATCGCACAAATGAAGAATGGTAAGGCTATTGGATTTGATGCAGTACCTATAGAATTTTTGAGAGAAATGGGAGAATTTACTATGAAGGAAATAGTTGGACTTTGCAATTTGATATAGAATAGTGGAGTTTGGCCTGAAGATTTTTTAAGAACTATAGTGATGCCAATTGCTAAAAAGAAGAAAACTGTTAAATGTGAAGAGTATAGGGCAATAAGTGTATTGTCTCATGTTTATAAGGTGTTATTGAGGATTTTAAATCAAATGATTTATGGGAAGGTTGACTATTATATTGCTGAAAAACAGTTTGGTTTTCGGAAAGGGAAAAGCACAAGAGATGCTATTGGTATTGTTAGGACAATTGCAGAAAGATATATTGAAAGAGATAAAGGGATTGGTATATGTTTTGTAGATTTAGAAAAGGCATTTGATAGAGTAAGCTGGGATAAACTGATGTCTATCTTAAGAGATAAAGGAGTATTCTGGAAAGAAAGACAATTGATATGGAATATGTATAATGGTCAAAGAATAAGAGTTAGATTTGGATGTAATGAGACTGATGAAGTGAATATAGAAAGTGGAGTTAGGCAAGGATGTAGTATGTCACCTGTTTTGTTTAATATTTATTTAGAAGACATGCTAAATAATTATTTGGACTGTGGAGGAGCAAATGTTGGAGGGAGAGTAATAAAGTGTATAAGATTTGCAGATGATATGGCTCTTATTGCTGAGGAAGAAAAGGATCTTCAGAATATGTTGAATAAATTGGAAGAAGGATGTATGGCATATGGAATGAAGATTAATATTGAAAAGACTAAGTGTTTATAGATAGGGAGAGATGCAAAAAGACTGCAAATTGGAATCCATGATGACATGGTGCAGCAGGTGAAGGGATTTAGATATTTGGGTTGTTGGTTGAGTGAGGATATAAGAAGTGAAGATGAAGTTAAAAGAAGAATAGCATTGGCAAAGGTGACATTTCTAAAAAGAAAGAAGATATTTTGTGGACCTATGGAAAGAGAATTAAGAAAACGATTAATTAAATGTTATGTGTGGAGTGTATTAATGTATGGTTGTGAGACATGGACATTGAGTAATAGAATTAAGAAACGACTGGAAGCTTTTGAGATGTGGACATGGAGAAAAATGGAAAAAATAAGTTGAGTGAATAAAATAACAAATGAAGAAGTTTTGAAAAGAGTTAATGAGGAAAGAAGATTGATTGAAAGTATCAAAGAGAGAAAGAGAAACTGGATCGGACATATACTAAGAAAAGATTATAGTTTAATGAAAGATGTTTTGGAAGGAATGGTGAGTGGAAATAAAAAGAAAGGGTGGAAGAGATTGATATTATTGGATGATATACGAGATGGAAGTGGTTATGTGGAATTGAGGAAGTGGGCAAGGAAGAGAATGGAATGGAAGAATGAATGAACTGATGTAGTGACTACTCTCTGTACCTGTCTATTGGACAGACTACTATTGATGATGATGTATATTTTTGACACATTATCATAATGTGAAGCAAAAGTTTTGAAAGTATATTTGGTGCTAATAATTCAATAAACATATTTAAACACTGATTTAGCATTTCTTAATATATATATATATATATATATATATAGATATATATATATATATATATAAAAATTAAAAGTTTATATATATATATATATATATATATATATATATATATATATATATATATAAACTTTTAATTTTTATAATTATTATACAATCATTGTAAAAAATAATCATAAATCTGATTAAACTTCATTAAAAAATAAAATATTTAGTTATTCCAAAAATATTATCAATGCAATTCCACAAATGATCTTGAAATGTAATATTGGGAAGTAAATCCATATAACACATATAGTCAGGAGGAAACTATCCTGATTATGCTGCATTAACAAATATACTGGCCTCTTTAGATTTTTTTTAATTAAAAAAAGAAAAATCAAAACAAAATGTGATTTTACTGTTTTTTTTTTAAAAAAATAGAAGAATATTATTAATAGATATTTGTGGAAGCTCAAATTAACAAATATCTCAACAACAATTTTTCTAGATTCCTTTGGCTAAAGACTATCTGTTACTTTTAGTAAGAATTAAGATAATGATAACACCTGAGTTGCTATAATAATTTGTAATGTTTGCACTTATAAATTAAATAAAGCATACTTAGAAAGTATTAAATTTTATAGATATAATACTAGTTTAAAAATTAAATATATACTGAAAGGGTATATATGTAGATTTCAATACTTGTTATCATTTACTACTTTAAAATATCTGTAACAATTAAACATTTAATCTATTTGTTGTCCCTTTCATTACAAAATGTTTCTTGTTTATTTCTAAAGAGCATTGATATTCCACAGTTTTAAAATGCTCTATTAACATCATCACAAGTGATAATGATTTCCATTTTTTATGATATAATTTTCCCTGAATACTTTTATTGACACTTTATTTAAAAAATAATCTAATGAAATCAGTTTGTTACAGACATTTGGCTTATATTTAAAGGATACCACATTGTTTACACTTAAGAAATGCTTTTTTGATGCTTACTTCATTCTGGTCAAATTTTCATGCAAAGATTTTTATATAAATGTAATATTTTTGCTTGTTTATAAAATAGTTTTGATAATTTTTACACACTAATTGCTTGATTATTATTTAAAAGAAAAAGAAATACACATGTAAACTTTCAATTTATTCAATTTTTTATATATTTTTACTAATAAAAGTTAATAAGCTAGACTTTAATATGTCATTATCTGTCAAAATCAATATTATGTTAAAAATTTTTCTAATGTAATTATTATAATGAAAAATATAAGATTATAAAGCAGAACTTTATAGATATATTATAACCTTACATTCATTCATTCATACTAAAAAATAGATAAAAACATTTTTTTTATTTTCAGAAAGTATTTACACTAACTTAGTTAATGATGTGCATGGTATTTGGTTTGATTTATAAGTCAGGTTTTAAATATTTAAAATATCAAATGTGTTTTTTAGAATTTTATTAGTTTATAATATTAAATTGAAAAAAAAATTAAGTTTTAATATGAAATGCAAATCCTATACAGTAGTAAATGTGAACATTTTCAAATTCTCACCAGATAAAATTTTAAATTGTTAATTTGTTATTAGTATATTTTTGTTTAAGAATACTAATAAAATTTTATGAAGAAAAATAATATCTGTCATAATATTACAATATTATTTTACCAACATAATTTTGCATGGTTGCATTTTATTTGGTTAATAAAAATATGCAACACATTAGTTTAGTTTTAAAAAAGTGTAAAATGTCTACATAAATATTTTAAAAATGTATTAGTTACAGATTTAAAAGAAAAGTGAACACTGGATGTTGACAGCTTCTGATAACAATCCATAGATTTACAGCTTCAGAGTCTTCCATTCTACTACTGCAATTCAATCAGTTTACATTAAAATCAAAATAACAAATGCAAAGTTAATTATTTATCTTTTAAAATAATTTAATCAGATGAGTTATATCTATTAATTAGAATTAAGAGTAAGAAAATATAAAAAAGTAGCCATGTCAGTATCATATTTACTCAACTTTATTATTATTATTATTATTATTATTATTATTATTATTATTATTATTATTATTATTATTATTATTATTATTATTATTATTATTATTATTATTATTATTATTATTATTATTATTATTATTATTATTATTATTATTATTATTATTATTATTATTATTATTATTATTATTATTATTATTATTATTATTATTATTATTATTATTATTATTATTATTATTATTATTATTATTTTGGAAATATAATATTTTTCTTTGAAACTTATTGTAACATTACTCAAGTTTGATAATATTTCTATTTTAAAATACAAGTATGAAATGACTTTATTAAAAATAAAGAATATAATTTAATTTCAAATTTATCTGGAAAATGTATAAAATGAAGAAAAGTATTACATAAATTGCATTTTTATAATAGCTATTAGAATAAATATAAAATTAAAGTGCAATAGAAATTCCTATGATATAATTTTAAAAAATAATCTCTATCAGAAGATTTATATAAAATGAATACAATACTTGTAAGAAGCATGATTTCAAAAACATATTTCCTGCCTTAATACCAATTTTAGATAATACTGAAAATTTATCATTTGCAATTTCTGCTATTTAGATATTTACTGTTTTAAATTTGATATCCAATTTGAAGATTATTTGAAACTTTCAAAAGCAACCAGTGTAAATTTACTGAAAAAAAAAAAATTGTAAATTTTAAAAATTTAGTTACAATAAAAATAAATAAATACAGATTTAATTCTATATTATTTTTGGATGTGTTTATTTATTTAAAAATTAACGAAGAATTCCTAACTTTATAATGAATGTTGTTTGTTATTTGAAATTTATATCTTTATTAATAATTTCAAATGTTTGTTTTAAAGACAAACAAACAATAACTATAATATGTTATTATTTGCAGATTATATATATATATATATATATATATATATATATAATAACATGCAAATAATTGCAATATATATATATATATATATTGCAAGAAAATCAAGTCATATATCACATGACTTAATTGAATAAGCTTGTATTACAAACATTATATATTGAACATGCCAATAGATCTAAACAACCTTTTCGGAACACCTCCATCCTCACACTAGTTTCTACTTCTGGCTTTCATCAGTGAGGTGCTAGGATATTCAAGCATTAGATTTAAAATACCAAGTCAAGCCCAGCTGTTTATCTAATGTTTCACTATTAAGTAGAAAATCTGAAATTTCAGACATCCATATGTATTCAAATCCAGCTATCTAACTTAAATATCTAATGGGACTGAACTAAGTTTAGATAACCATATATTAATAGCTTTAGCAATACAAAATCACTAAAATATTATGTGACTTAATTTAATAAGCTTGTATTACAAATGATATATAATGAGTATTCCAATAGTTCTTAAGAAACTATTGATATATGGTGTATCTGAACTTATTTTGGTCCCATAAGGATATTTAAGTTAGACAGCTGGATTTGAAGACATATAGATGGCAGAAAATTTCAGATTTTCTACATAATAGTTAAACATTAGATAAAGTGCTGGGCTTGACATGGTACTTTAAATCTAATGCTTAAATATCATAAAGATTCATTGATGAAAGTCAGAGCAAAAATCCTTCCTGATAGGGACATTCTGAAAAGCTTGTTAAGAGCTATTGACATGCTCTTTATATAACATTTGTAATACAAGCAAATTCAATTAAGTCACATGATATATGACTTGATTTTCTTGCAATTATTGGTATTCTCTTAAATCCTTGGCTATTTTATATTGCTAATTTTTTTAATATATTGTGTATCTGAACTTAGTTCAGTCCTATATCAATATTTAAGTGAGGTAACTGGATTTGAAGATATATGTATATCTGAAAATTTCAGATTTTCTATTTAATAACATTAGATAATTGATGGGCTTGACCTGGTATTTTAAGTCTAATGCTTGAATATCCTAGAACTTTATGATGAAAGTCAGAACTAGAAACCGGTCTGAGGATATGGATGTTCTGAAAGCTTGTTAAGAGTTATTGACATGGTCATTATATAATATATAGGTTACACTGTAGTTGAAATGTTGATAGACAAAAAATGAAAGATATTAAATGTAAAAAAGTATAAACTAGAATGAGTAAATTTGTATTTGATATATAATAAAATAGTATGAGTGAAGTATTATCAGATATTTATTATAAAAATATAACAATTAGAATAAGTGAATGAATTCTAATTTTTAAGATAAATATAAAAATGAATAATTAAATCAATAATATGCCTTAATCCAAAAATAAATATAAAAAATAATTGATATAAAAAAAACTAATATAAAAGTACAATGGGTTTGAACATACTATATATATATATATATATATATATATATATATATATATATATATATATATATATATATATATATATATATATATATATATATATATATATATATATATACATGATTGCTGACAAGTTTTATTCTTATAACTTCCATGCTGTGCAATCATACACCACATCATTATTAATTGTTAGATAATACAAATGAAATAATAAGAGATCAAATATATAAGTTTAACATAATGATACAATTCCAATTATTCTTAAATAGTATATTAATATGTTACCTAAATTCACATAATCTCTAATACTATGCGAATATAAATACTTTTGAAGCATTTTACAGAGTTGACACTTTCTTCTTTAAAACAGATTTTTGTAGGCAGTCCAATATTTATTTTTATATCTTTAGTCTCTGTACTAGTTTTATGTCTTTAATTACGTTAATAAATTTTATTTATTAAAATTGAGATTTATAAATATGACAATGTGTGAGAAACTTAACATAAATAGATAATTTGTGCATGGGAATCTTCTGTTATTGTTCACCTTCTCTACTCCCACATTCATTCTATTACATCATAGATTTGTTGCACTATTTTAAAAATTAAGACTGCTACAAGAATGACCATTACAAGCGAATATTGTAAAGTGAACTGTACTCAATATATTCATTTTATGTAGAATCTTCCATAGTGATTTTTTTTACCTTTTGTCTGCATAAAAGGCATAATTTAATTCTTTATAGTAAAAAAAATATATAAACATAGTGTATTTTCTTTTTTTGAATTTTTAAATATGCTTTATGCTTTCATTTGTTTTAATTTAAAGTAAAATTTACATTGAGTAATACTGATTTTTGATTTAAATTAAAAATTAATTTCATATTCAACGTAAAAAGAATGGTTGTTATTTTCATTTTAAAATTAATTTTGTTATAAATTAAAAGCAAAAAAAAAATTTTTACTTTTAAATAAGGATTTAAAATAAATTTTGCACTGAGAAAAAAACATAATCTTCAGATATTTGCTCTAAGCATTATTCACTATTTCCTTCTATAACATTTTAAAATAGATTAAAATTAATTCTTAATATTTATATACTTTTCATAAAAAATAGCATGTTCTATCATTTAGTAGTTCAATCTAACCATTTGATCATTCATAAAATTATATTATATATATATATATATATATATATATATATATATATATATATATATATATATATATATATATATATATATATATATATATATATATATATATATATATATATAATAAAGTAGATAATGTCATATCTACTTCATTTTCATCCTCATAGTCTCCACACATGTGGAGAGCTAGTTTACAATAATTGTGAGGCTTTATAATAAAAAGTAACATTGCAACTTTCTATTACAGGGATTATAAAAATAATATTTTATAATAAATATTTACAAATAATTATGTTTTAGGTTTTATTACTAAATTAAGTAGGACTTAAATTTAAGAAAAATTTCCCAAATATAATAGATAATAAAATAATATAACTAGTTTTGTTATCAAAAAATAAAAAGATTTAAAACTAAAAACATGTATTTAAAAGAATATGTGATATATTTATATTGGTATGTATTTTTATTTTGAAAACAACATAATTATAAAAGATATATATAAAAAAGCAAGAAAATTATAAGATTAAGACTTTATTTTAACTTTAAGGCTAAAACTTTTTGTTATAGAACAATAGAGTAAAAATTGAAATCATAATTAGGTAGATCTAATGTAGTTTTTGCTCCAAGATAATTACTGTAAATATTTTTAACTAAATATAATTAAAGTATCAGAGATGATAAAAACAAAGACGTTTCTATGGTTGCAAAAAAAAAAAAAAACAGATTAATAAGATCACAAAAACCCATGAGGTCAATGAGAATATCTATAAGTGTGAGTTTAGAAACTATATCTTAGTTTTATATGTTATCTCTGTAGATTTTAGCTCCCTACTTTATTTCTAATATTTTAACCTGGATATTACAATTAATGGTTAAGAAGTAGAAAAATCAGTAATGGCCTGTAGTGTACATTGAATTCAGTAATTTTCAATCATAAAAGTTTCAAGTTATAATGCAATTGAAAAAATATGATGGTGAACCAGAAAGTATTTATGCAGTAATTTTCACTTTAAAACTGCTTACAAAAAAACTTAATGCTGTCATTAAATGTAATAAAAATAAATACATGAGGATGTATTGAAGGAAAATCCCAGTGTGAACTATGAAATCTTGCTAATCAGCTGCAGAAAGAATCTGTGTTAAGACAAATTCAACTATGGTGATATATAAATATGTAAGTAATTTAAATTATTTTAAAAAATATTTATAATATATATTTATATAAAGAACATAGTTTTTTGCTGACCTGTGAATAAATATAGATGAACATATAATAATATAGACATAAGTGAATGATTAACTGATCATATCATCCATAACTAAAAACTGTAACAGTATAGTGATATTAAAATGATTATATATTAATGAATAAATGGTTAAAGATTTGAAAACCAGTTTTTTGTTGTATAAAGATATTATAACCAACAAGCTAAATAAGTTTCTTAAAAACAATTAGACATTTAACAGCATGCTTCTCAAGTTTAAGTATGGAATTATTTAAGTAATGCAGACAATAATATTTAATTTTTCCATGCATATTTTTTATAATGGGTCTGCATTTTTTAAGTTCCAAAGTGATAGTATGAAAAAGCTCAAAATCAAGTTTGTTAAATAATAATATGATTTTAATATGGAAATATTTTAATGAGTTATACATGCATGTAGAAGGGAGAGAAAATTGTAAAAGAATGTAAACAAGTTATTTTTATCTCTTTTTTCAGTAATTATAATTAATTAGTAGTTTTAATTTAAACTATGAAAATATACAAAGATAAAAATATTTTTTTTTTGTAAATTATGAAATAGATATTAATTTTAACCTTAAAAGAGAGATAAAGTTTTATTTTTAATAGTATTTTTAAAAAGAAAAAAATAAGATTTTACTATTTTGGAAAATTCTATTTCTAATTAGAGTTGTTGTTTTTTTCTTTTCTCTTTATCTCTCTTCATTACAAAATTCAAATGAGTGTAATTAACTGATTATCATGTTTTTTAACAAGTAAACTTTTTAATTAGAAAAAAATGCCAAGAATTTTATGATGTTAATTTAAAATCTTGACTCATTTTTTAATGACTATGATTAAGGAGGGAAATATCTGAATAATTGTATGTGTAAAAATTGATTTAATTGGTTGTTATAAAAATTCTAAGGTTAAAAACAGATTGTGATTGGCTTGTAGGCATGATTGTTCTACAAATCAATATATAATGGGGAAATGAATAAGTCAGAAGACCTAAATATTGGTAAGAGAATTATTCATAACTTAGCTGTTGAAAAGAGAGCAGTCAAGTCTTAATCCATTTGCTGAAAAAGACAGTAGGAGAGTAAATGATTCCTAACTTAGCTGTTGAACAGAACAGTCAAGTATTAATCTCAACTACTAAAGAAGAAAGAAGCAGAAGTCTTATGTAAACTATTGCATAGAATAAAATACATTTTAATCGAGACATTATCATACTATGAGTTTTGTCATAAAATGTTTTCAATAATGACAACCATGTGCTAAATTCAGCTAAAAACTAGACATCATTTTCTTCCATATATCCTGCCTTCACTGGAATAAGAGAAAAAAGTTACCCCTTTTAAGTAATATGTAACCTTGTTTTGAACCAAGAGCATGAGTCTCTGTCTGAGCTAGTATCACCTGGGAAATTTATTAAAAGAAAATGGATAAAATGTTGTTATTTTTAAACTGGAAATGAAATAATGCATACCAGAAAAAAGACAAATTAATCATGTTCATGTGGAGAATCCTTTAAAAAAAACTCAACTGGAAAAACTGGAAATTATAATAGGAAAGGTCAAATAGAACCATGGTTGAAGGTATTTTTTATGTGTACCCACTGTATTTTATTAATTAAAAATATTTTTTTTACATATAAAAGTGATATTTTTTTTAGGAATTGATAATTTTAAATATTTTCATTAAATTAAAGTTTTCAAATTGTGAGACATATTTTTTATATATTTTTTTTTGTGTGTGTGTGTGAAACATTATTTTTTCTTCCTAAAAACTTAACAAAAGGTTAATTAAGCTAAATCATACTTTATTATCTTTGATTTTAAAAATGTTGTTTTTCCAACTCTTAGATATGTTCAAGAAATAACTTAATTAATTAAAAATTACTTTATGAATAAAAATCAACTGACTGATTATATTTTTCATGAAAATATATTTTTTAATGAAATAAATGTTTAACATTTTATACTAACATCTCATTTTTTATAGTTTATTGATAATTGATTGGTTATTAAATAAATGTTTTAAAATATTTTGTCTTATTTTTTATTCTATCCAATTCCTGTTTCACAAATTGCAGTGTGTGTCACTTTATTTAATGACAGCATAAAGTTCTAGGACTTTTTAATGATGCCAATAACATTATTTACGTATGGCAGGGTAAACCTAAAAATTATTTAAAGTGATTTATAATAAGTTGCAGTATTTATTTATTACATCTTGCTCATAATATAGTTTATAGAGTTCTTGTTCCTGAGCTAGATTTGTGCATAATGGTTAGATATATGGAGCAGAGGTTTATGTTCAGAATTATGAACATCCAGATGATGATCCTAATAAGTGCAAAAGGAATATCATTTACACTTCATGCACTACATTTTATTTTTTTTTTTATTTTTTTAGAAATTTAGTTTATATTTAGCCAGTACATTAATGGTATAAATGACCAGAACATTGATTATGGTCAGGTCATTTTTAGTAACAGCATTATTTCACTTATTACTGTATTTTGATGGAGTAGCATCTAAGTATGTGCATCCAAATAATTACTGTTTGTATTTGTGTCCTATGTCTTGCATCATCTGAATAATTAGCATTGTCTACAGTGAGCCACTTGATTGACTATTGATTTATTTTTATCAATGTTCATTCATGTTTATGAATGATTTTACTTTCAGGTATTGCTGGTAAACTTATAGTTAGTTCTGTGCTAATCTCTCATGCTCATTCTTTTATATTATGTTTTATATTTTGATTATTTGGAGATTATGATGGTTAGTTCAGCTGTAATATAGTATACTGTTATAAATAGATACCCAATCGTGGAATATTGTAACCTCAGTTCCTCTCTTATTAACCTACATTTTATGTACTGTTACAATATATAGAATGAAATAAATAATTTTCTTTAAACCTAATTAAAATGTCAAATTGTAATATGAAATGTTTATAAGATAATGATGTAATAAATATAAATTATGAAGATACAAATAATATTGAGTGCTAATTTATATCAGTTTAAATGAAGATAAATATACATATTTGACTGTTTAATGTTTAATAAGACATTAACTTTTAATAATTATTTATTCATTGTAATCAATAAAATGTAAATGAGAAAATAGTAAAATGATATGATAAATTATTAGAATATGTAAATGTTTATTTAATATTTTGGCTAGCTGAATATTTAATATGAAAATAAAATATGTAGACTCTTTTAACTTTTTATTAAAGAATAATGTAGTCAATAAACAATGAATAATTGTGAGATTCAATTTTAATTAATAAATAATAAAAAATTATTGATATAAGAAACAATAAATAAATAATAAATTATAAGTTAATAAATGAAAAAAAATAATCTTGATTAGGATATTTGATTATGAATTAAATATCAATTGTATGATTACATATATTGTATATGTATCTAGAAGATGCTGGGAATGATGCCCTAGTAAACCAGAAAAAAATATTATATTTGCATAAGCATATATAAATAATTTCATTATATATATATATATAATTCTGCTTAATTTGTTTTCTGGTTTTTCTTGCAATCATAAATCAAGGATTAATAATTTATATAGATGGAATAATTTATATACAGTATTTAGAAAGAATACATATTTTGGATTAGCTAATAATTGGTACATTGATATTGAAAAACATTGCAAGCTTAATATTGTTAATAATAAGATTGTTAGGGCTGTTAAGGTATGTTCAAATGAAATGTTTTTTTTTTTAAGAATGAAATAAATAATATTAGGGGGGAATGTATTAAAATGATTATCCTGAATATATTGTAAAAAGATTGATATCTAATTATAATATTGAAAATATAAAAAGAAAGATTAAATTGAATGAAAATGGAGAAAATAAAATAATTTATATAGGATTTAGGGTATCAAGATATTTATTTTTTTAAAATTTTAAAGAGAGAATAAAAAAAGAGGAAGTATATATAGACCAGTATAAACCAGTATTAAATAGAATGCTAATAAATAAAGATAAAAAATAAGATAATATAGGAAAAATATATAATAATAAAAAAGAGGGGGGTATAAAAATGTTAATGGGTAAAGGTTTAGAGAATAGATAATAAATTTATATAAGAAGAGTATTAAATTATAAAGGTATTTAAAAGAAATAATTAAAGATAGGGAAGGAGGGAAATAATTGTATTTGTAAATTATAACAATATTATGGTTTTATTTGAATATTATATATGTGGAATGTATTAATATTTTATTTATTTGTCTTATTATTTTTCTTTTTTCTTTTTATTTATTTTATTATTATTATTATTTTTTTAAGGAAACCTGATAATGACTACAGAATGTAGTTGGAACGTTGTATAATAACAAAGAAAATTATAGTTTGGAATAAACAAGTTTTAAAAAGAAAAGGAATGTTGAATTTATATATTTATTATCATGGAGCTATAATTTAAAAAGAAAAAGGAAGTGAAAAGTTGTGCATATAATTATATTTATACTTCATTTACTTGGATAGATTTTTTGAAGATTTTTTTTTTTTTTTTGAAGATTGAAGATTATTTAGAATAATAAAGTGGAAATGTTCAAGGAGAATTACATAATATAAACATTATTTGATTGAAATAGTTATTGACTTTATGATAAAGGATTTTTTGATAAAATGGATATATTTATTGACAATTTGAGAGAAATGTTTATAAAAAGTTATATGAGCAATATGGATTTTAAAGAATATATAAAAATAGTTAATCAGTGGATGAAGAATAAGCTAAAGATCATAAAAACAATATTGAATATAATTTTTTTTTAAAATGTTTGAGTAATAAAATAATACCTAATTTTTTAAAGTTAAATAAGTTTATAAAGATGTTGGGATATAAATTTGTAAAAAAAATGGGAAATAAAATTGTTAAAAAGAGAGATAAAATTAAAATATAAAAAGAAAGCTAAAGGTTTAAAAATAGTTAAGGATATATATAATGTGTTAGTGAGATGGGTCACCATTGAGGAAGAGAATGAATTAAAATATATATTTTTAAATAAGATTTATTACATGAAAGATAAGGTTATAAAAAGGCATAATAAAAAAATTAATATTTTATTAGATAATAATATTTATAAAAATTACCTTGATAAATGTAATAAAGAGAACATGAAATATGATAATATTATTGATAAAAAAAATTTTGTTATTAATTTAACTGATAAAAAATTTAATAATGAAGAATTGAAATTTTTAGAAAAGGATTAAAATATGTACCAGAAAAATATGTTAATATTAATAAACAAGTTATTGAGATTAGGACAAAATTAAAACTGATTGAAAATAAATGTGATAATTTGAGTTATGATTGGAAAGATAAGGAATTTTTATTAAATGATTTGAGATATGGATTTAAAAATTTAGAATATAAATTAAAATATAATAATAACAGTTATGTTAGAAGATATGAAGAATGGGATGTTTGTAAAAAAATGTGTGAAAAATATAATGATGTGTTTTTTTTAAGAGGGGATAAAACATCCAGTATGGTTGTTATGAATAAATAAGAATATAATTATAAGATGTTAAATTTATTAGAAGATAAGTATTGTGAAAGAATTAATAAAGATGAAAGTATGAATATGAATAAAAAAATTAATAATATTGTTTCGGTAATGTATGAAAAAGGTTTTATTGCTAAATTGGAAATGATTAGATTAAAAGAATGGATGTAAATTGTACAAAAATAAAAGGTATTCTTAAAGATCATAAGGAGGGTGTTCCAATGAGACCAATTGTCAGTAGGATGTATTCTTATTATGAAAATGTATCTAAATGGGTATATAATAAAATATTTAAAAGATATATGGGTTTATTTGAAAAAATAATGTAAGTTTATCTATACAATTTACAAATAAATTTAAAAAAAATTTGAAAAAAAATAATTTTAAAAATATTGTTTTTGTTAAATTTGATATTGTTAATATGTATACGAATATTGATCCTGAAATTGCAATAGATTATATTATTGATTTATATAGAAAAGATAAAAATATTAAAAACAAGATGGAAATTTATATTTTTTATGAATTATTTATTTGTTGTAAAGATCTTATTTTTAGATATGGAGATAAATTTTATAAACAGAAACATGAATTAAGTATGGGAAATAGTTTGAGTGGCTTTTTAGCAAATGTATATATGTATAATTTTGAAAAAGAATTTTTTAATAATGGAAAAAAATAAGCCAACTTTTTATAATAGATATTTAGATGATTATTTTTGATTTTTTAATGGAAATGTTAGAAAAGCAAATAATTTTTTGGGGTGTATAAATACAAAAAATGATAAAATAAAGTTTACAATGGAAAAAAAAAATAACAATGTAATTGATTATATGTATATAAGAATTTTTAAAAAATTTGGAATGGATGGAATAATTTATATAGATACAACAGTATTTAAAAAAAATACATATTTTGGATTAGCTAATAATTGGCACTCTGATATTGAAAAACATTGCAAGCTTAATATTGTTAATAATAAGATTGTTAGGGCTGTTAAGGTATGTTCAAATGAAATGTTTTTAAAGAATGAAATAAATAATATTAGGGGGGAATGTATTAAAAATGATTATCCTGAATATATTGTAAAAAGATTGATATCTAATTATAATATTGAAAATACACAAAAAAAGATTAAATTGAATAAAAATGGAGAAAGTAAAATAATTTATATAGGATTTAGGGTATCAAGATATTTATTTTTTAAAATTAAGAAATTTTTAGGTATTTTAATAGGAGATATAATACATTAATTTGCCCTGTTTATAAAAGGAAACAATGTTTGGATGAGTTAATAAATGATTATGATAAAATTGATATTTTAGAATGTATAAATTCAGTATATATAATTAAATGTATGGATTGTGATAAAACTAATGTAAATATGACTTATATAGGAACAAGTAAGAATAAATTAAAAACTAGATTAAGTCAGCATTTATATGATAAAAAATCTGCTATATTTATTCATAAAAAGGAATTTAAGCATGAAAATTTTGATATAAGGTTATTGGAATGTGTTAAAAATTTTAAAGAGAGAATAAAAAAAGAGGAAGTATATATAGATCAGTATAAACCAGTATTAAATAGAATGTTAATAAATAAAGATAAAAGATAAGATAATATAGGAATAATATATAATAATAAAAAAGGGGGTGGGGTATAAAAGAATGTTAATGGGTAAATATTTAGAGAATAAATAATAAATTTATATAAGAAGAGTATTAAATTATAAAGGTATTTAAAAGAAATAATTAAAGATAGGGAAGGAGGTAAATAATTGTATTTGTAAATTATAATAATATTATGGTTTTATTTGAATATTATATATGTGGAATGTATTAATATTTTATTTATTTGTGTTATTATTTTTCTTTTTTCTTTTTATTTATTTTATTATTATTATTTTTTTAAGGAAACTTGATAATGACTACAGAATGTAGTTGAAACGTTGTATAAACACAAAGAAAATTATAGTTTGGAATAAACAAGTTTTAAAAAGAAAAGGAATGTTGAATTTATATATTTAATACTTTAAATACAAAATTATATTATCATCAACTTATATAAAGTATAAATTCTAAATATAATTTGACAATACATTTTTTTTAAAATCTATTGTTATTCAAATATATATATATATATATATATATATATATATACATATACAATAGATTACTAATTTTAAATGTAATTTATTTCTATATATATATATATATATATATATATATATATAATAGAAATAAATTACATTTAAAATTAGTGTTAAGAAAGATACTGTAGTTAAATTTGTTTTAAAATAATCTAAATATTTTTGGGATAGTTTAGATTTAATGTAGTATGAACAAATACATACATTCTATAGTATATAAATATATAATGAATTCATGTGGCTGGTAAATCTTTCCAAATATTGTTGGATATTCGTAATTAAAATTTTCATTAAAACATGTTTATTAATACTTATTAATAAAACAATATTTGTAGAAACACTGTAAAATTAAATGCTATAAGTCCTGAAATCTCTGATTAACATTCATACTAAGAAAATATATCATGTAAGGGTTGTATTTGAAGGTTAATAATATTTTAATCACAATATTCAAAACAGAATTTTAACTACTTCAATGAATTATGCACTTTTAATAAAATAATCCATAGTAAAACATTGAAACATTAATATTTTCATTTTATATGAATTATAGCACTATTTAATCTTTTGTATACAATACCATAATATTGCAAATTTAATTCATAATGAATTCTAAGTTGCATGATTTCATTATTTTAGTGCACTACACATTGTGGCACCAAGAGTATTTCATGAATTTCTATATTCCTGTGGCATTAAAAAAACATTGTACATTGAGATCATTTTTTACAAGATATTAATAGATCTCTCAAATGACAGAAATCTTTTGAAGCAAACATTCTTTCTTCATCTCAGTACTCATTGTTTATAATAAAATTTAACTTATAATATGTACATTAAGAGAGAATCCCAATCTAAAAATAAGAGCCTTTTTATATTTTTTTCTACTGGTAAAACACTTAGTAATTATTATAGATATTTTTCTTATTGTTTCACTCAAATATAACCTGTTGCTATTATCTGTGTTATAAAAAGTTAAGTTTCACTTAGTAAGAAGTTCTTGAAATGCAACAGTGTTCATGAAATAAAATGTTTCTTGACTTTATATAAATAAACATTTTAAAAAAACCTATTAAATAAATCTAAAAATTAAAAATACATTTTAAAATAATAATTTATACAAAATATGAACATAACATGTATATTTATTTATTTAATATAAAACATCCTATAGTTTTAGGTACCTATTGAACTAATTATATATAAAAAATATTTTTAAATACATATGATTTTATATTATTGTAATTGTATAAACACGACACACATACACATGCATACACACACTAAATTGACTATTTTATGAATATTTAGGTTTTATTTGTTAAATGTATGCATTAAATAAAAATAAAATCATCAACACAAATCTATCAATATGCATTTCAATGTAGTAAATCTTTCTAATAAAAAAATAGTAGCTTTATTAAAATATACTATTTGATATACTGTATGCTAAGAAAAATTAAAAGTTAAAATTTCACGAATGTTATCTCATATTATAATGAATTACCAGTAACTAATTATTAATATTATATATAACCTATTGACCCTTTTAAAACAATTGGAAAACAAATAATCTAACAATTTTTTTTTTAGAAACATAATCATTATGTGTTTTAATCTAGATCAAGAAGTACAATATATATATATTGTAACGATCCGGATAAGTGACTTATGTAAACTGCACTACGGGGCGCCATCTAGGCATTTGAACCTAGAAAAATTTATAAAGTAGGCAGATACGTAAGGCAAAAAAAAAAAATATATATATATTTTTTTTTTCTTAAATTTTGATTCCGGTCGTTAGCCCATGTCACTAGCTCAGTGGAATAGCAGAGATTTAATAAGATAATCTAAGAGTATATATAAAAAAAGAATAAAATAAGCCACTGCCAGTAATTAACATACAAACATTTATTTATGCACATATATATAAGGTTTAAAATTATTTTAGTGATTTACATTTAAACATTTAACATTATTTTTAACTTTGATTTTACTTTAATTTACATTGAGTTACTATTATATTATAAATTTACATTTTTTAATCAAGTTCGCACAGATGGGATTATAAAAGCTTGTTATAATAAGTTGCTATAGATCGGTTACATAGACTTCAACGGTCAAAAACATTTCAAAGTAAACATAAACGATCAAAATACAAAATTATTGATTACTGACAATTGCATAGGGAATTATAAGAAACCCTCTAGTATTCATCGTAAGATACTTGCATCGTCACCAATAACTTAAAAGACATCCGAATAAATACATTTTTAGATACTCACCGTAAGGTATCATTATTTATCGAATGTCTATATATTTTGATCAAATATGAAACGCAAAACATAGTTAACCGATAAACAATCCATGCAAGCGTCTATAAACAACTTAAATTTAATAGTTTTATTTAGGATCGAGCCTGAATCGACTACATAGATTTGTATTTAAAAATAAAATATTCTATCCCTACTTAACCTTAGGCAACACATTTCGCAATCAACTGGCGCCAATCCATCTGATACATTCATGTATTCAATGTAGCATGATACGACAACACAACAATATTGTCAGGAATGTACATCTGAACAATATGAAGAAAGAAAAATGACATTGACTCTCCACCCACAGGAATGTGACATCTGTGGGCAAGTAGATCAATAAACTAAAAACTCCATAGGAATGGGCTGCGGTCTTCTGCCGACTTACAAACCCATCCATAGGCAAACAGAGGGTGTGTGGCGTATATCTATAATCCTGCCCGTGGCGGATCTCATGTTACACCTACTAATTACATAAATATATCCAATCCATTGAACCAATTCAACTACGAAATGAACAACCCAAGATTACCCTCCCTTAATATATCTTTACAAATTGATACAGCCATTCACGCCCGACTGAAGTTTAACATTTTTTTATAATTTATTTAACGGAAAACAGAAATCATAATAAAACTTAAAGAACAAAATTAAATAAATAAATAAATAAATGGAAATGATTTTATAAATTAATTACATTAAATAAAATTATAACTAATTAATAAAATAATGTTGGTCAGATAGAATAATATTGAAATCATTTAAATCTGGAAAGTTTTTAATTTACTGTTCATAAATTTTAAAGTCTTACGGTTATTGAAATAGTTCATCTTCGTATATTCCTTGCCGTTTGCACGTGAATTCCCACGTCGTCCGAAGATTTGTATCCGGTTGATCGATTTATTTATCCTTTGGAGATTTTTATTATATTTTTTTTTTAGTGTAATTGGTCCTCAATGAAGAAACGATGGCCCATTCTTCTTCCTTTCTTACAGAACTGAAGGGATTGAAGCTGTGCGTCTTTTTCAATCCCCCCAGCACTAACACCTAGCTGTTACATCGTCAATAATCAATCACTCCTCATTCACTAGTCATTGATTAATAATTTCCAAAATTTTCCTTTTATATTAATGTGAAGGATTGAATTTACATTACGTCATCGATGAGATGATCCTTTTCGTTGAGGTCCGATTCCATAGGGATTTCTTCTTATTTGCTAACAGTTTTTATTGTTTTCTTATCTGACAGGTGTTTTTACATTTAAATGCCGAAGGCTGGTTTACATTTAACTAATTAACAATCATTTCCATTTCTAATTAATTACCCTGTTTTCCAAATCAAAAATATATTTAAAGACAGATTTAGAGATATAATTTTATCTCCAAATCTTTTTAAAATTTAGTTTTAAAAATACCTTTTTCTTTAATAAAAATTTTATTTTAATAATTTTTATTATCTGTGCGACTTAATATATAAGAGTTTAAGACGATATTTTAATTTCAATTTTTAATTTTTAAAGAAAGTTTTTAAATGCGAACTTTTTATTTTAACTTGTTTAATAATTATATATAAAAAAACAATGTAATGAACGTCTGTGCTCGTTACAATATATATATATATATCATTAGTTGTTAAATATATATTCTTTTTACAACTATATTTATATAGTAAATTGATTGAAACATATTAGAAGAAGCAAATTATTGTTTGTTTGTTTTTAAGCTGAATTAAAAGAAATAACTTAACTTGGCAGTTTTTTATCTTAACGTATAATTTATACTTTTTTAAGAATATGGAAAAAACAAATATTGGCTTCTTTTTTTCTTATAGAAATATTTAAAATTTCATTTTGATTGAAATATATATATATATAAATCTAAAAATTTTATTTAAAAAAAAGGTTTTTTAGTCATATTTTAGATTGTTTTATAATATTAAAACATTGTTAAATTAGCCTTAGGACACAATAGCCATAGTAGTGTACCGGTCAAAACATGTTTATCCATCTAACATGAGCCCGGAACTCACAAAATAAACTTCAAACCCAGTCAAGCCCAAGATTTAGGTCAGGGACCAGCCTGAATTCGAGCCCACTCTCTAAGCCCCAGATCTAACACCTAATTAATAAAATAATAGTGATGTCACATGAGAATTAATCTTAATCCAGCTGACTAGCAAAGCTGAGCAAAATAATGAGACATCTATTAACTATGACTATATTAAAATTTACATAAGCATGGCTGAAATATGTGGACATGGAGGAAAAGGAATTCGCACTACTCAAATAAGTTAGACAATAAAAATATAGTTTAATATACTTACAAATTATTATAAATTTATAACTTAATTATATACATTAGTGCGTGTGTGAATGAGCAAGTGGTAGATGATTACATAGTGTCAATCATGCTATTATTTCTCATATGCTATTTATTCATTAAATAATATAATACAAATAAACACACATCTTTGGTGGGTCCAACATTAAGATGCCATTCAGTTATTAGAAAGAAGTTACATAAAATTGCTATTAACACTTTGAATTATGGTTCTGGAACATTGTGACTAACATTATTTAGGGGAGCATTCTGAGATTCATTATACATATAAGATAAATTATTTTCACACCATTATGGTCATGAAAATAAATAAAATACATTTGAAAACATTTGATTATATGTGAATCTATGACAAAATATTTAATGAAAAATTATTTTAACAATAGTAAGACAAATGCTTTATTTTTCCCAAGTCATATAGATACTCTTAAATATAGAAATAAGTTATGATGGTAGGATTGTATGATAATATTGAAATAACATTAGTAATTAATCTAGCTATTAGTATTTGGCATTGATATATATATTTTGAGTAGAGCACATTTTAATATTAGGGTATTAAAACTGGGTCATGAAGCAAAAGAAATAATAATACGAAGAAGTTTGCAGTGTTGACATAATAGCCTAAAAATAATTAAGAGGAAAAGGTCTTGCTTCTGGATGAAAAACGAAATCTCACACCCACTTCTTGGGTAGTACTTAGAGAAAAGTGAATAGGCATGGCATGGCCCAGACTTTTGCTAGTATAACTGATGCGAGAGGCCTTTTATCTATGAAGTGAATATGAATAGCATGTGCCAAACTTATGAGATCACTATCAGATGCATTTTATATGAAATAAATACGATTCCAGATAGCTCAACTATCTACGGAATGAGATATGAGAAGAAATCTATGGGTTCAAACTTGTCGCAACTCCCAAATTAAGACTAGAAACACATACTATATATACAAAGATCGACTAAATGTCAGTAACACAGAACAAATGAATGTCCCTAACAACATAAAATAAGATTTACTGCTTTTAAAAATAAATGACCCTTGTTTGAGTACTATAATTTAGACAAATAATACGCTATGCAGTTATAATATATATAGATTTACATTTCATTTACTTAATATATACTTGATTTTATATAGCAAAAGAATCATTAAGATTTAGATTTCAAATTAATAAAATTTATGTTAAGATTTGATTTAGTAAAAAAAAACATTAAGCTTCACCCCCTTCTCTTTCCTACTAAATAAAATAATTCAATCCCACCTTCTTGGATTTTACAATAACTGAAATACATATATATTTTAAGAATATAAAAAAAGAAAATAACTAGCAGTTATATATATAAAACAATTAAGTCACCCTTTTTTTAGAATTTATAAATAATATTTTATAAGATTTCAAAGCGTTAATTAGCTTGAGTTCTGGATTTACCCTGGGTAGAAAATCCAGTGTTAAACAAATATATATTTTTATATTAAAACATAAATAAAATGATGACTCGAAAAACAATCTGGTGAGTATGTTTAATAATGCATTATATTTTTAGGGGATGTTAATAACTTGCTTCATGAAGGTTTACTTAAAAGGAAGAAAAGATTTTACAAAATTCAACTCGTCAGATTGTTAGAGATTGGCAGAATAATAATAATAATAATAATAATAATAATAATAATAATAATAATAATAATGATGATGATAATAATAATGATGATGATGATGATGATGATGATGATGATGATGATGATGATGATGATGATGATGATGATAATAATAATAATAATAATAATAATAATAATAATAATAATAATAATAATAATAATAATAATAATAATAATAATAATAATAATAAAAGCATATATATAAAATCAAGTAATAAATAACTATAAATAATTGACCACACCAAAGTTAAAGAAAGTTAGAGCATATAAGATAGATTTAAATTTAAAGAAATCATTTGAGAGCAATTTACATATTATATCTAGAAATTAACTAAGAGCAAATTACATATTAACAAAACAAAGTTAAATAATATATTAAAAGAAATCTTGATATATGAGTTAGGTTAGATTTAGTTTGCTTGAAAAGTTACATGGCAATTTTAAGAGTCTGATTTAAAATATTGCATGTGCATGGCAATAGAAATGAAAGTTCTTAAATAGCTGCAAGCTTCTAGTAGCATTAAAGTTATTAGGTCGAGCTTTTACTTTTTTTTGGGCAGCAAAATGAGATGGCCACTGAAGATGATGACCTGACAGGGTCGAGCATGTTGGTGGATTTATACTACATCATTTTTAGTTTCACAGTGATGTGTAATATGTTTACAATCAGTTCTCTCAATAGTAACTAATCTTCTCTGTGACTCAAAATTCAGTCATTTTATACCTTTTCTTTATCAGTTGTTGTTGAATATGCAACAGTAAGATAATGTCCAAAAATAAATTCAAATCTATTTCCAGATTAAAAATAGACTTGACAACATGTTTTTAACAAAAGTATCTCTAATCTTAATCCCCATTTAAGTAAAACTTTAATTATAAATACCTACCCCAGATTAAAACAATAGTGCTTCCAACCCTTAATTATTTTTAGATAATTACTGCAGCATCTTCCATATTGGAGTCTATAAAAATATACAGTTTAATAGAAAAAGTACTTTAAAAAGAAAAAGTTTAAAAAATGACGTATAATAAAATACAAAAAAAATCAATCTTTTGTTTCTAATTTCGCTCCTATATATATATATATATATATATATATATATATATATATATATATATATATATATATGAATCACACCTATAATACTTTAATAAAAAAAGAACTAATAATTAATAATAGAATTAATAATCATAAATATTGAAAGTTAAACTATAAATTTAAGCGCACATTCCAAATATATACATAAAAATATATATACGACAAAAGGAGCAGGATGGGATATAGGGGTTTGAATACGGGTTAGTAGGTAGAAACATGAAGCACAATCTTAAGCTAAGATTGACTGTTTCAGTAGTAAATATAATGTGTATAAATTACACAGGGAAAAATATTAGGATATACTTAAAATGTCCAACAACTAGAATAAAAGACAAATAACAACAGTGTGAAATAATAAATTCATAATTCATTTTCAATATAATTCATAACTTGGCATATATATATATATATATATATATATATATATTATTTGTTTTTCATATATATATATATATATATATATATATATATATATGAAAAACAAAAACAAGTTTTAATCATGTTAAACACCATATGTTGATCAAATATATATATATGATGTTTCCATTACTTCACATTTAAATATTTTTTATATATGAGAATTTATATAAATAATAATTATTTAGATTTGTTGGATTATGTAGCTAAATATATACTATATCTGTAATATTATGATAAATGTACAATTAGTTATTTTAAAGAAAAGATCAAAGGAGCATTTGTTGTTATATAAACGAGTGCAAAAATCAAGACAAGAGAATGTTAGAAATGATGATGTATCACCATCAGTATTTTTTGATCATAATGTAACATGTAATTATGGTTTTGATTTTGATTTTAATAAAATTAAGATTTTGTGTATTGAAAGAAATAATAATAAATGCAAAATTATAGAAGCTATGTTAATAAAATGTGAAAAGCAACAGTTGATAAACAGACAGGCCGCCAATATAAAAATTAATGAATTGTTTGAAAATTGATGTATGATGTATTACTTTTTGTTTACATTTGTAACGTTTGTTTCTAATACAATTTGCATCTAGTTGACAACAACTACATAGATAGTTGAAAGTACTTCTATTAAATTGGTATATATTTGTTTGTTTTTTAAAATATTGGTTTTACTGTATTAATTATTGTATTGTTTTGAATAATTATATATATTTTATTATAATTGGAATACAGACATTGATTAATATATATATATATATATATATATATTATATATATATATATATTTATTTATTTATATATATATATATATATATATATATATATATATATATATATATAAATAAATAAAATATCTGTTAATTAAAAACAATATTGTAATTATAATTGAAATAATATTTTTAAAGGTTTACAAACAATCTTTAAATCTGCAGAAGTACTTTCAGTTACTTTCTAACCTGCCTCAACTGCCATTAAATTCAAAAACTAAAAGCAGAAGCAAACGTCATCAATTCAAATTCCACGAATCTCGTATTTTAATGTTAGAAGCTTGTCGATTTATTAAATGCATTTTATTCCTGTTTATAAAAATTGCCTCTTTAATTTTTCTTTTACTATGCTTTCTCTCTTCATGAAGAATTTTCACATTTTCAAAATTAAATTTAAATTTATATTTACATGTTTTTTTCATGATCGAAGAAAACTGAAGAAGATATTAAATCACCATTATTTTTATTTTTTACATGCTTATATAACAATTCATGTTCCTTCAATCTTTTCTCAATGCTGCACCTAGATTCACCTATATATGATAGCATACAATCACAAAAAATTTGATATATGACATTACTTTTTTGTTTGACAGGTATGACATCCTTAGAATTATTAACTAATTTATTAATATTGTTTGGAATGCAGAATGAAACATTAAATACAATCGTATATAAATCCTTAAAAAAAATTTACATTGTGGATTTGAAATAAATGGAATAGATATCCATTTTTTATTGTTAATCTTTATTTCTTTTAAATTATAATATTTTTTTTTTTAAATTCCCTTAAAGTATTGTTTATTTGTTCCATTTTATAACCAACATCAAGCAATTCCTTGGCAAATATCTCAATATTTTTCAATTTATCACTTTGGTAACGACATAATTTTTCATTCTGAAACAAAAAAGATTTAAAACTTGCCATCTTATGCATCATTGGTACTTTTGATTTACAATTTATATATCCTCTTTTTTGCAATGGCTTAATTATTAGTTTATAACAGTATATTAAATTATAAACTAATAATTAAGCCATTGCAAAAAAGAGGATATATAAATTGTAAATCAAAAGTACCAATGATGCATAAGATGGCAAGTTTTAAATCTTTTTTGTTTCGGAATGAAAAATTATGTCGTTACCAAAGGGATAAATTGAAAAATATTGAGATATTTGCCAAGGAATTGCTTGATGTTGATTATAAAATGGAACAAATAAACAATACTTTAAGTCAATTTAAAAAAAAAAAATATAATTTAAAAGAAATGAAGATTAATAATAAAAAAAATGGATATCTATTCCATTTATTTCAAATCCACAAGTAAAATTTTTTTAAGGATTTATATAAGAATGTATTTAATGTTTCATCCTACATTTCAAATAATATTAATAAATTAGTTAATAATTCTAAGGATGTCATACCTGTCAAGCAAAAAAGTAATGTCATATATCAAATTTTTTGTGATTGTATGCTATCATATATAGGTGAATCTAGGTGTAGCATTGAGAAAAGATTGAAGGAACACGAATTGTTACATAAGCGTGTAAAAAATAAAAATAATGATGATTTAATATCTTCTTGAGTTTTCTTCGATCATCAAAAAACATGTAAATATAAATTTAAATTTAATTTTTAAAATGTGAAAATTTTTAACGAAGAGAGAAATCATAGTAAAAGAAAAATTAAAGAGGCAATTTTTATAAACAGGAATAAAACACATTTTATAAATCGACAAGCTTCTAACATTACAATACGAGATTCATGGAATTTGAATTGATGACACTTCCTTCCACTTTTAGTTTTTGAATTTAATGGCAGTTGAGGCAGGTTAGAAAGTAACCAAAAGTATATCTGCAGATTTTAAGATTGTTTGTAATTGTTTGTAAACCGTGAAAATATCATTTCAATTATATATATATATATACATTCTAATGATGTTGACCATACTAATATATATATAATTAAAATTACCCCAAATTTTGGATAATTTTAATTATATATTGACTAGTTTAGCTTTATGCTTGTAATGTTAATATATATATATATATATATATATATATATATATATATATATATATATATATATATATATATATATATATATATATATATATATATATATATATATATATATATATATATATATATATATATATATTGTCATTCACCAAAAGGTTGCAGGACATTGACCAAATTCCCATCATGTTGGTTGATCAAAATCCAACTGTATAACAAACCAAATAGTGCAAGAACATGGGCTGGAACAAAAGTTACTCAGCAGGCATCATAATACCTACAGATGTTTTACAAAGTATGAGTTCTTTTATAAACAACATAATAATTGATTATAATTACTAATATACAAGTTGTTTATATTAAATTAATTTTTGTCTCAGTTTTATTTCTATTTTGCTTAAAATATAGGTTGTTTTACAATTTTAAAATTTCTTCTTAGATTCTAAAATGTTTATCTCAGGGATCAAACTCAAAATGTACTTGGAACAAGAAAAGTGTTAATGGTAATATACTTCAAACTCTTAAAATATGATAACTGTTGCTATACATTAAACATTTTATATTCTCCTCTTAGTCTTATTTTTAATATTAGTATTTATAAGAAAGCAAAAATAAAACTACACAATTATAGAATACGTATTTAATAATATATGGTTAGTTAATTGAAACATTAAAAAATATTTTGAAGTATGACTATTTCATTTCTACCAATTATAAAATAAATAAATTTCATATTTTTGGATGCAATTTTTAATAAGCAATAACATGAAATAATGCAGTAGGCAGTAATGGTATATTTTATGCCACCAACTATATTACAAGTCCATTTAAAATAAAATAAATAACATCATATTTATCTTCTGACAATGCAGGTCGAATAATATGCAAAAAGAATGAATAATCTTGTAAATAAATACATTGTTATATGCAGATAAAAATGAACAATAAGACAAGCAGATAAATAAATTGTGTGACCTTTAAAGTGTACTCTTATAAAATAATTAATTATGAAAATTTTATTAAAACAAATTTTCTGAGTAACAAAGATGGTAATGCAATGAAACAGAAATACATTTAAGTAATAATAAAAAAAATATTTATTCACACGATGATATAATACATATTCAATAACATTTTTATTTACAGTAAACATTACGTTTGTAAATAAATTTGATATATTAGAATAATAAAATATTAAATTTTACGCATAAATGTTCTCTTCTATAAATAATCTCCAAAAATTTTACAATACAAGCACATATTAATTACCACACAAAAGTTTTGATTTTATTTAATGTGGTCTTTCTTTAAAATATTATATACACAGAGTAAACCAACACAGCCATATATGTCTGCATTCAAACCACTAGTAGGATATTACATCCTTTACATAATTAAAACAGGTTTGAAAATGAGTAAGTAAACACTTTTATAAGTTTACTAAGATAGCAAAAATATTATGCAAAATAATAACATAAATATCATATTACTAACACCTATAAAGGGGCAAGAAAATAATTATGCTCAATACTCATAATATACCCTAAATCTAAATTGGAGTAGAGCTAATACTATAAATATAAAGATAAGCATGTCTTCAGATATTATAATATACTTTAATATGTATCATATTAAATTCCAGGCAATAAGGATAACAAAAACATGAATAAACACCTAGTCTATTGACCTGGTGGTGCTGAAAATGAGAAAGCCATGCTTGCTCCCAAGGAGTGTCTGGATATTACAATATCATGAATAGGCACCTGGTTACAATGTGCAGACAGTGATGATAGAGGGACTAAATGCATATAAGAACCAATATAATATCCGCATAAAACTTTGTCTAAACTAATATATATTTTTATTTCACATATAAAATATTAACTACTCAAGGCATAAATTTGATAATAATAATAATAATAATAATAATAATAATAATAATAATAATAATAATAATAATAATAATAATAATAATAATAATAATAATAATAATAATATTCAATTTTATACACTATCTAAATTCTTGCACACACCAATATTAATACAGGGTATATATATATATATATATATATATATATAAACTGTTATACCCTGGGTACATTCATTTATTAAATTTGAAACAACAAATACAAGAACTCCAAATAATAACAAAAAAGCTTTTAAAATAAACCTTTTATATAATGTTCAAATATGTGTTAGATAATACTATATGTAAAAACTTTAATATTTGCATCAATATTAGAAATACACACACTTATATAATTCGGAAAGCAAAACTATACATAAATCAAATCAAAACAAATCAAAAACATAAATGACAAACTTTGTTGATTCTTCTAACTTTTTCGAAGGTATAACCTTCATTTTCAAGAAATACAAAATCCCTTAATTTTCCACAATGTGTAAATATGCAAAATGGGGAAAATATGCTAATCAGGATAAGAACATTTAAACTTGCCATTTCTTTGATATGGCATAAAATGATTCTTTTTTGTTCATTGTGAGTTCATTTGATATGATATAACATGTCTCCTTCACCTTCCTCTGCAGATCATGTCGCTCTCTACACAACACCCTTGGACTATCCAGCCTGCAATGATGGCCCACAGCCAATGAAGGCTGTACAAAAATAGAGGGGTGAGACAGGTCCCCCAAGGCTTTGTTCTACACATATATATGCTGGGACAGTCTTGTCTGGACCGATGCCTTCGTTTCCCCATAATATGCAGCTGGGTAATTGTTATCACTACACAGGATCTTGTAGACTGCTTGTTGTGTGTGTACTGGTAGAATATGATCTTTTGTATTATTTATATTCACGTTAAGATTAGGAGGCAATCGGAAACACACACTAAAATCAGAGCAAAAAATTGTACGCAAATTGCTATGAATATTTCTAATATATGGAAGCAAGATACAGGGTTTATTTTGTTTCAGCTCATGAATCAGCCCTCTAGTAAATTTCCTAATGACATTGTTAATTGTTCTTTTATTACATTTAGCATTGATAAGCTCATTTCTATACGTTTCAATGTTGTTTCTTTTGTCAGCTTCAAAGCTGCACAACATGTTGTTTCTATGTAATAACGATTTGAGGCCAGCCATTAATACACTATATATATATATATATATATATAGTGTTTTTGATAAGTGGGGTATGTAACCTCTGATATTAATAGGTTTAATGTTCATTCTGTAGCAGAAGCGATTAGCTTCAATCATCACCTGGAGGTCTAAATATTTAATTTTGTTAGGGACTTCATCTTGATTAGCATTTATGTTCAGACCTGATGCTGTTGTAAGATCCGTTTTGATGTCCTCTATTGTTTCCTCTGGTGCAGCCACAAAATTGTCATCCACATATCTAGCATACAACACTAGACCAAAGTCCATATATCTAGGAATAATAATCTGCTCATATGCATTCATCATAAACCTTTTACCATATTTTCTTACCCAATTTCATTTCTTAAAAACATATCACCATAAACATATTTATAATACCATAAATAATATTAATCATACTAGTATAGGTCATAAATTATAACTGCATAAAATTAATAATAATTTCATATATATATATATATATATATATATATATATATATATATATATATATATATATATATATATATATATATATATATATATATATATATACTATTTGCTTTACCATTTGTTAGATTAAAGTTCTTTCTATCTTAAAACGAAAATTATCTCTTTTATTCAAGTCCCTTTTTTTAAAAAAAATACAGAAATATAGTCTTTTGCCTAGGCATATAGAGGATGCATATAAACGATTTATAGAAAAAATGCTTTGGGGAAAATGTTTTCAATATAAAATTTAACAAATTTAGATTTGACATGAGCTAATATTAGTTACTTTAAATAATGTATAGTTGTGTTATAACAACATTCCTAATTGTAATACAAATTGAGGAAGAAATGAGCAGAAAGAGGATATTTATTAATAATAATTCTTTACAAAATCCCATATTTTAAATTTTATATTATTAAATATGACATCAGTTTAAATTTATTCTCTTTTTTTTAATGTAGAGTAATATATTTAAAAAAAACAATGGAGCAATTTAAAAAAATATTTTAAATGAATAGATAAATGTACATGGTATGTTGGCTTAGCTGTCTCAATATGACAATAGTTAAATAAAGTTTTTTTTCCAAAATATTTAAAAAGGTGATTTTTTTAACAGTTTTTTTGTTTAAAATATTTTAATAGAAGTCAAAATCATTATAATTTCTTCTATTTTTAATATTCAATACTTTTTATTACTTTTTTATGATACTTCATCATTATCATACTTTTTAGTTTGACATAAATATGACTTTTCCCATATCTTCAAAACAAACTGAGAATGATTGTCTTCATAAATAATATATTAATTATTCATTTTTAGGTTAGAGTTCTATTAAACATGTAATAATTACTTTATTAATAATTATTATTATTGTTAGTAACTAATTAAAAGTTTATTCAAATTGTCGAAGGTAATTGTTACAGCCTAAGTTAGAATTTAAGGAATATTTCTGTATAATAATCAAATATACATATGCTTTTAATGCCAGATAAAAAATAATGGTATATTTAAAATCTTTCCAGGGTATACTAGATGATAGGCAGATCAATCATATATCATATATTGCTGGATAACTTTTAAAATTTTCTATTCAGACATTTGAAACGATGAAAAAAATAAAATTTAAACTTTTTGACTGATTCAAAATAAAATATGAAAATAATAGTTAAACAAAAACAATCAATTTAATTAAAATAAATTAAAGTGTAGTGAGTACTTAATAATAGTATGTGATCATTTTATACACACACACACACACAAATTTCTACTGCATTCCTTGTAATGTCACATATGTAAGCCAACCCAATTTGAGTATTTCAGTGAAATATTTAAATTGTTCGTGCATTTTTATGGTTCATATTTGACCTGACCTCCAACTTTTTATTTAATTAAAACTATTTAATCGTGACATCTAGACAAATAACTAAAATACAAATGAACTTTATTAATTGAATTTAATTGTTATTTAATAAATTTAAACTTATATATATATATATATATATATATATATATTGTAATGGAAACTATATGGTAGCTCAATTAATTTATAATGCTCAGTTAAAATTTGCATATTTATCTTTAATATATTTTTATATTATCATACTCTAATTAAATTTATTGTCAATTATCAAAATCAATATATACTATATTATGTACTAATTAAATCAGTATTTATCAAAATCATGAGACTGTGAAGTAAAGTTACAAATCAATAAGTAGATTTACATTGAGTCAATATCTCCCAAGACATTGTCTCAATGGCATAAGAATACTATTACCTCCTTATTAACTTACTACTACATCTACAGCATTCTTATGGCTTTTAATAAAATAAATTATCTTTAATAATAATAAAATAAATAAATCTTAACTTTTAATTTTTAAAATATAATTAAATAATCTCAGGTTCTTCTAATTATCTTAAAGTAATGATAACTCATGTAAATAAGTATGATATGGGATTTTATATCAAACCTAAATACACCTAACTTATTTTAATAATAATAATAATACTAATCTTAGAGTATAACTTAATCTTATCTATTTCTGATATATCATCAATCATTAAATAAATAATCATATGTATATCTTTTATTTTCATATAGCATCTTAATTTTGGAATAGATCAAAATCTTATAATTCAATAATCTGTGGCAATAAATAATATTGTACTCTTATATTATGCATTATAATTACTCTATGACCATTGTAATATGATGTAATAATGTCAATCAATTCTCATAAATGATAATCAGGAAAATATTGTATTTATTTCTAAATAATATTAATAAATTCACATTGTGCAAATATTATGTTTCTTCAAATTATCTACTGTCAAATGCTGTGGTGCAAAATAATGAACTCGACACACTTTTAAAACAAATTAAACAAATTTATTAACATTAACTTTGATTAAGAATTTATTTACAATATTTACAGTTCAAATTAGGAAAACAAAAGAAAATAAAAATAAGAAAATAATAATACAAAATGTTTACACTGTTATTAGCTCATACTCCTATTAAATAATCTATACATTCTTTTAAAATGCTATACTAATAATATTGAAGTATGTTCTTAAAACTTAGACTTTAAATAAATATCAGTGAACTTCAATTATTACAAATAATTTTATGTAAATACTGTTTATGTAGCATATGCAAACAATTAACCTTCAATAATTAAAATTGGTACATTAATAAAGTATTACTGTTATTCATTCCATAATGTAATAGTATGTATTCACTTTACTATTAGTACTACTTTAATATTATAATAGAAATTAATGTATCTGTGTAATGTAATAACAAATAATTGATTATAACTTTATATTTCACTTAATGCAATTCATGCTACAGGTTTTATCAAATATGCATTACATATATGTGTTGTTGAAATAATAATATTATTTAAATCATTCATTAATTTCAAATTAATAAAGTATTATATTAGATAAATTTTATGATTCTTTTCTATGTAAAATTATTACTTCACTTTATGTGTTATACTACTCCTTCTTAATAAATTTCTATCTACAAAGACATCCTCTAAACTTATTTAAAATTTCCGGAAAACAACTTTCAACTCTAATAAAATATTAATTATCCAAATTATTTATACTTCATCATCTATACTTGGTAAACCTTCAACCTAAATATAAACTTCTCCATAAAACTTAACGTAATTTATCAATAAACAAAATAAAATACAGACTTTTAACTCTCTTCCTAATTTGCAATAAAAAAATAATTACTTATAAATAATAAATATAATTCTAATACTATAACATAAAAACAATATCAAAATTTATTAACGAAAGAATCATATAATTATTTCTAAGCTTCTTATATAATGTTACATCGTATTTATTTCATAAATTCAAATTATGCATATTCAAATAAAACTGTCACTGCCAATATAATGTGTGTGTATTTTTTAAAATAATCATACATTCATTCAAAACAACATAATATTTGGTTGATCTAAAGAAAACATATTAAATACATCAAAATTATTATTATTATACAATTTTTTACCATCAATAATGATTTAATGTCCAGTCCATCTTCCAATATTCTTCGGAATTACAGCTTCATAAAATAATTCACATTTATACTCACGATCATTCTTTTAAATATTCTGTGTTATATTAATTATAAAATAAACTCATGCAATTAATCATTATATTATTTTTAGTTATTATTTAAAGATATGTACCTATCTTATTTTAATAGATTAATAATATTTAAATTTTATGTTAAATAAATAAACAGAATTCATATTACATAACTCCAGCGATGTCTCCTTTTCACCATAAAGTTCTTTAATCCTAGGCACACATTCACTAGAACACCATTTCCTGTTTCCGGTCCATCACGTGTTTTTTTTAAAAGTTTATGAAAAAACGAAAATGTTCTTTTTTTTAAAAATAAGTTCCCACAAGAAAATAAAATAAAATTAAAATAGTTTATAGGATCCTGGTTTAGTTCTTTTAAAAATATTATTCAAAAGTTATTATTTTAATTTAGTCTATAGTTTATAAAAATTTATCATTTAATTATTTTAAATTGACTTGGACGTCCATATATTACTTGCACGTTTCTTAACAAAATATCCAGGTAAGAATAAGCTTCTTTATCTATAAACGACCAGCGTTTAAATTATTTCAATATAATAATTTTTATTATATTAAGACTTTTAGCTAATTATATTTTCAATTTATTTGCCTTCCAAAATTGTCAATATTCAGTCTTTTAAAACATAAAGACTTAACAAGGCAAGTATTTATAAAACTACTTTTATTTCTAATATCTTTACTTAAGATATATATTTAAATTTATAGCTGGTAAAAATACTTTCTTCATAAAGAAGTATTTTATTCTTTAAAATATCTATTTTCCAATAGTCAATGAGTAATTACCTTTTAAAATTATATACTGTCAAAATACTACTTTTCTCCATCTCATAATTTTCAGAACTAATCATAGCGTTTGTCATACTTCTAGGGTAAAGTTTCCGATATATTTTCACTATATATGATGTTTCCATGATTATTTGCTTGCACATTGAGCCCAATTAGAGACGACTGATAAGGAAAAATTAAATTAACACTGCATGCTTATCATTTAAAATTTCTATAACTTATTTACAAAGACACTTTTATAATTTTGAAAAATGATTTTTAAAGCGTCTACAAATTTACGTAGCTATTTTTAAATAACACAATTATCTTGAAAAATCAATCACGAAGTCCTCTCCTAACAATTGAACTGAGCTTTATACCGGAAGAAACTTCCCATTTGATTCGTTAGATTCAACAATCAACTTGCTGAAACTTATTTATAATTTTCACCAACAACACAAAATTAAAAATAAATAATGGCTTATTTAATATTTAATATTTATTATATTATTATATTTTTAAAATAATTCTTATCGTTTATTTAAATCCACTAAATATTTTTTAAAAATATTCTTATTTACTTGATTTTTTACTTTATATCACTTTTATAAGATTATTTAAAATAAACTAAGTCTTTTTTATACGTTATATTTTTTTAAAGCAATACTTTTAAAAATCAGGTTTAATATTCTACATTGATTTATCTTTATTTTATCTCAGTGATAGCTCACGTTATTATTTATAAATTTTATAACATAATTTTTAAAATAGTTTTGCAACTTCACTAAATAACTGTCCATGCATGTGTGTGTATATTTAACT